>CAUYRT010083252.1:0-10629 GCA_963574885.1 Lepilemur ruficaudatus
AGTCTCACTCTGTTGCCCGGGCTGTAGAGTGCCATGGCATCAGCCTAGCTCACAGCAACCTCAAACTCCTGGGCTCAAGCGATCCTCCTGCCTCAGCCTCCCGAGTAGCTGGGACTACAGGCGTGCACCACCAGGCCCAGATAATTTTTCTACTTTTAGTAGAGACGGGGTCTCACTCTTGCTCACACTGGTCTCAAACTCCTGGCCTCAAGCAGTCCTCCTGCCTCAGCCTCCCAGAGTGCTGGCATTACAGGCGTGAGCCACTGCACCCGGCCAAAAAAATAGACTTTTTAAAGAGGTGCTTTAGGTTCACAACAAAATTGAGAGGAAGATGCAGATACTTCCCACGTACTCCCTGCACCTGCACATGTACAGCCTCCTCCGTTATCAACACCCTGTGCCGTGAATAAATGCAGTGGTGCATTTGTTCCAATCGACGTCCAGAACGCCCTCTGGTTGGAATCCTGCCCTCTGCATCCCTGTTGGATCGACAACTTTCACTTAGTAATATGCGTTTAGGACTCCTCCGTGACTCTTCGTGGCCTGGTAGCTCGCTTCGTTTTACTGTTGAATAATATTCCGTTGTGTGGACATCCTATGGTTTATCTACGCATTTCATCCCCCGAAGCACGTCTTGGTAGCTTCCAAGTCTTGGCAATGATGCCCAAAGCTGCTGTGTAAACAAACATCTGTGTGAAGGTTTTTGTGTGGGCATGTTTGCAAACCCTTTGAGTGAATACCGAGGAGTGCAATCGTTGGAATGTGTGCTAAGAGTATGTGTGCAATTTAAGCTTCCTTTTCTGTATACTTTTAAAATTTTATTTTTTGTTTCAGAATATTACGGGGGTACAAACGCTTTGGTTACATAAGTTGCCTTTGCCCCACCTGAGTCAGAGCTTCAAGCGTGTCCATCCCCTAGACCATGTGCACCACACCCATTAGGTGTGAATTTGCCCATCCCCTCCTCCCACCTGCCCGACACCCTATGAGTGTTATTTCCATATGTGCACAGAAGTGTTGCTCAATTAGTTCCAATTTGCTGGTGAGTCCATGTGGTGCTGGTTTTTCCATTCTTGTGATACTTCACTTATTAGAATGGGCTCCAGCTCCATCCAGGATAACACAACAGGTGCTAGATCACCATTGTTTTTTTGTGGCTGAGTAGAACTCCATGGTGTACATAGACCACATTTTATTAATCCACTCATGGATTGATCACACTTGGGTTGTTTCCACATCTTTGCAGTTGTGAATTGTGCTGCTATATACATTTGAGTGCAGATGTCTTTGTTATGGAATTTCCTTTTCCATACAGTTTTAAGTTAATAGCAGCTTTAGAGTATGAGGAAAAGAGACAGTTGTGCACCTGCTTGCTTAAGGTAATGCCTATAAGCATTTCAGGAGTCAACATATTTTTCCTGCAAATTCACCTCCCCCGGCTATCACCACCCAACAATAACTTCCCTCTTGCACTAACATTTCTAAACACTCATACGTCCCAAACGTGGCAACCAGGCAACCTATCTGACACTCTCAGATAGTGGCAGAACCCAGTAGCACCTTGGTCACGGGGTGTGCAAATTATGCCGTAGACACCTGAAGTCACCTGGTGATATTGACGTGTGTGTCCCAATGGCAGGTGGCCCATGTCTTGGGTGTCTCCTTCTAACACAATCTCCCAAGTGTGCCAGATTGGAGCCGGGTCACCACAAGTCCCTGTTGAACTCATTGGCAAGTGCCTGGAGCCAGGTATGTCCGTCTTGTTGAAGGACACCTCGAGCTTCAGGTAGCCCCTGTGCAGGGGGCCACCTAGACCCCTTGATCTGACAATGTCGGAATCCCATGCACCTTCCAAGAACAAATAGGATCAAAGAGGAACAAGAGGGCAACCAGAAGATGCATAAAAGATCACCACAGTAGGTGACAAAGGAAATGAAAGCAAGACGGAAGTGGCTGTTGATCTGTAGCAAAGAGACAAGCCGGTACTGGCCTTTCGGCGGCTGCGGGCTTCACGCTGGAAATCTTCGGAGGCTGGCTGAAGATCGTTTATTTCTCTAAGGGCATTTCCCTGCGAAACAGTGTTAAGGGCCTTCTTGGTCTACTTCACACGGTGATACACACACCGCACAAACTGTAACACCTATTTTGCTTTCATTTTAGAACGTGAAGGAGACATAGCTTGGTTACCGTGAACCCCGGTGAGTTGAACACCAGGAGGTTGCCAGTAGACACGGGACGGTGTTATTTTCGTTGGATGCCAGCTTGCTTGGCTTGGGGAATTCCCAGGGAGCAGAGAGAACAGGATGATTGGGACACCTGCCGAAAGGACTCTCCAGGCACCGCTCTGAGATTTGAATGTGGTCTCAAACGATGATGCTGCTTCAGTTAAGTTTTGGGCAGGGCTCGAGAACTTCCATTTCTTGGTGAAAGTGGATGGACCTGCTCCCTATTTTAAATGACATCGTCCTATAGGTGTGATGCAGTGTCTCACATGGAAGCCCCTAGTCACCTGTGGCTTAATTAAGTTTAAATTTAAATGATTTCAAAGAAGACAAAACTAAGAATTTACTTCCTTGTCTGCTAGGTGCATTTCAGCGTTCGGTAGCCACAAGCGACCAGCGGACACCATGCGGGTACCCCAGTACGGAACGCTCCCATCATCACAGAAAATTCTACAAGACGTTGCTCATGCCGAGGCCGGCTATCACTTGGAAACATCCAGTTGCATATGAGTTAAAGTACTTGTAACGTCTGGAATTGTTCTATTTTTATTATAAGGCTCTAAAAGTGAAGAATGACCCCCACGTGCATTTCTGTAAGACGGGCATGTACAATACTCTTCAGAACCAAGGCACAAACACGTTAATATTTCCTTCAGGCCACGGAGCTCACTTGATAATTCTAAAAAGCCCTGACCTGCAAGAAAGCTAAATTCTCGGGGGGAAAAAAAGCCCTCAAATTGCCGTATTTCCAAACACACCGGTGTGCTGATACATTCTCGTACGCCGTACGTACCAGAGCTATAGACGTCGATATGTATTTATATACACATACGCACACACTCACATCTCTCCCCACGGTCGTTTTTGCAGGCTGTAGATGAGCCAGAGGCCAAGAGTGACAGGTGAGGAACCAGGTGAAGCGTTGCCCAGTCACATCCTTTCAGATGCATGCGATCCCATTAGGGAGTCTGGCTGTTTTTCTTAGAGTGACGATGCTCTCTGAAATTCCAAAGGCTCCACCAGATTCCGTTGGCTTACCAGCATCACAGTTTCCCTTATTTTACCTGACTGGTCCTGGAGCACACATCCTCCAAGGGGTGAGTGAGAGACCCGGATTCCTTGCTACGTTGGTTCCTGCCATATTCCACACCTGCCTCCCAAGGTATTCCTGGTTCTTTCACTGGTTTTCTGATGTTGATTTTTTTTCTTTTTTCTTTTGCTACTGTTTTAGTTCCATCCAATGGAAACGGAACAAGCTCATGGAAACTCAGCCACAGGAGGCTTCCACGGGGCACACCCTGATGCTCACATTTCCTTGGCCAAATGTCAACGAAACAGACACAGGAGGAGATGGAAAATGTAACCAAGCTCAAAAGAAGGAAAAATGGGCTGGGTGTCAGCTAGCGGCCTCCACCCACAGATAAACCTATCTGCGGACGTGTGTGCCAAGTTATGGGAGCGTCCGCCCACTGCCGCTGGGACCATTAATAGATTCCATGCCGGGAATCCATCCGGCGCCACCTTGAAAATCACAGCATCACCCAACAATTTCCCTGGTGGGTATGTGTTTTTAGAGAAATCCTCTGCACACACGTACATAGACAACAAACACGTTCATAACGTCAACATTTATAGCAGTAAAAGCCTGCAGAAAACCCAACTGTTCACTGACAGGAGAATGGATATAGAAAGTGTGAAGGGGAAGATTGCACAAAAGAGAAATGAGAGAACCAAATGAACAGGCAGCGTCATGGGTGAATCTTAGAAAGTTGATGTCAGGAGAAAACAAAATACAAATGACTACCCGGTGTGTTATCTATCAATGAGCACAGCCCAAAAGCAGCAGGAGTGAGCCATGATATAACGATCAGGAATTCAGAGATCATTGGCAAATTTGCTACTATGTTTTTATTATGCACAAAATTCAGGAAAGTATTTAATTCTGATGGTGGGGTTTTGTTGAGGTCTGGCAGGAGGAAGGGATGCCTAGAATGCAACAATGAATGAGAAATCATCTCGATTTTTGAGGTGGGTGTTGGATCCACGCTCGTTTTGTTGCTTTGTGCTTATGTTTGCGTGTTTACACCCTCACACCATTGCACATCTCCCTTTAAAGATACCAAACACTTCACACACAAAATGAATTCGTTTTAGGTGCAGTAAATGATTCCTATCGGTCCTAACAAAAATAGCAGATGGTGGGGAGAATCAAAATCTTCTAGGGAGCTTCGTGCAGCAGCCACTGATTTTCTGTTGGGTCACTCCTGCTCTTGATACCTCAACGTCCACTGTCTCTATCGGCTGAGCACGAACATTACCGAGTGACGTAGAGAAATCCAGTGAGACTTTCTGGTCGTCGGGAAGTTCCTCCATCAGTCTTGCAGTAGAGACTGATTCTCCTGTGCACGGCCGTAAGGTACCGTGTGTGTTTCTCTCTCACAGCGCTCTGAGCTGTGAGGATTTCTCTCCTCCGTGCTACATGGAAAGACTTGTCTTCAAGGTCGTGGCCAAAACTGTCTCGTACAGACAAACCCTTCTGAAGGACCTGTCATATCTCAGCTGCCCAGTGGATGTTTGTCAAATAGCAATCAATGCATTTCCTACTTAAGTCTTCACCGTGGAGTTACTGGAGAAAGAATAAATGCCTTTGGTCACAACGGTAATAAATTCAGATACATAAGCATATTGTGTGGTGCCTACAATTCCCAGAGGATCGCTGTCCTAGCTGTGGCTCAGCTGCTGAAAAATACGAAAAGTGGGGAAAAGAGACAACCATAGAAATCTTGGTGGATTTCTGAGTACCCAGCCTAACAGGGAGTGAGCTCAGACAGCAACCTGGGGTTTGAATGTTGGTAGGTTATTTCCATTTGAACTTAACTGCAGAAAATGTGGTTCAAAATGAACAATGTTTAGCCACCACTTATAACACAAAGAGACAGACACACAGTGGCCTTTGCAGCAAAGATAACCACTTCACGGACTGTGAGAACTTGTATGAACTGTGAGGAATGCCGTAGATCCTGCAAAGAGCTGTTTGCAAGAAACCCCCATGGGCAAAGTTAAATTTCCTGAAAGGGCCGTCTTTGGATATTAACAGAAAACACCAGCACACCAGCGCAGTTTTTATATACAGGCATGCAAACCTTAAGGGAGCCATTTCCCTCACCTTACTCATGATTCAGAAACTGTCCTAGTTCTGAGCATAATTTTCATATATTTGAGCCGCACATATTTGCCACATAAGCCAAGACACCTTTGGGACCTTCTATGATACCCCTCTCCACCTGTATGCTTGGGTAGCTGATGCAAATCTCAAAACTCTTAAGTTCGAAAGAGAACTTTTGGTTACGTCCGTCTGCACCTGTTCCTCAGTCTCGAAGAGGTGATTAAGTGGCACCAAAATTTACCTAATTCCCCAAGGACAAAACCCAAGAGCCTGTTCTCACTTTTTCTCCTCTCCAGACCCCCAATGATACCACCATTGAACCAATTGCCCGAGAGCAAACCCCAAGCTCCATTCCAGAATTTCCTTCCCTCTCTGCCTCCCAGAACAACATCCAATTCATAGGATTGTTTTTCATATGCCTCTAAAACCCATTCCAAACCTGCCTAGTTCCTGCATCTCCAAGAAAGCCACTCCTCAAACCCATGCTCATCTCTTGCCTGCATCCCTGGCTCCACACACCTGTTTCCATGATCACTCCCGTAATCTGCTCCCTACGCACCTGCCAAAGGGTATTTAAACATGTAAATCTGACCCTCCCACATTCTCAATTAATACCCTCTGGTGAGGTCCCGTCACATTCACGATAAGATAAAATTGAAGCTCTTTCCCGGGCCCTACCTGGCCCTGCACTGTTGGACCCTCCTAGCTCACTAACCTGATTTTCCATTTCTCTTTCCTACTCTCCTCTGCCCTTGGCTGGGTGGGTTTCAACCCAGCTCTTCAAAAGGCTGAGTCCTTCCTATGAGTCCTGGCTCAGCCCAAGAGTCATGTTTCTCCCCCACCTAAATCAAAGTGGACTCTACATGATGCAATACAACAGCAGTCCCCAACCTTTTTGGCAACAGGGACCATTTTCATGAAACACAATTTTCCCATGGACCAGGATGGGGGTGAGCAGATGGTTTCCGGATGATTCAAGTGCATTACATTTATTGTGCACTTTATTTCTATTATTATTATACATAATGAAATAATTATACAACTCACCATAGCTTGGGGACCCCTGCTCTAGAACATCACCCTGAGCTCTCATCGGGTACAACTTGGCAAGGTGTCAAACGATGGCAAGAATGCACGCAACCACAAGGCTAGAGTTTACTTCTCTCCCTATATGATGGCTACACAGTACAACCTTTCTCTATCATGTGCTGTAAAAGGAAGACACTCAACCTCACCGGCACAGCTACCTCCTAAATCTCTACACAAGATAATTTGTCAATAACTTACTGACAAATGTCAGTTGATTATCGTAGCCAATTAATGTCCATATCAACTCTGCCCATCCTTACACCTCTTCCCTCAACATGTAATAAGCATCAAAAGACTTACACTGAATTGGCATGGGGTAAGTCCTCTGAGGTCTGCGTTGGACCCATGGAGAAGAGAAAGGACTTTACAGCCCAGAGACATAAATTGTCCTTTGGAGAGGCCGGGTGTGGTGGCTCATGCCTGTAATCCCAGCACTCTGGAAGGCTGAGGTAGGAGGATTGCTTGAGCTCAGGAGTTTGAGACCAGCCTCAGCAAGAGTGAGACCTCATCTCTACTAAAAATAGACAAATCAGCCGCAAGTCGTGGGTGCATGGCTGTAGTCCCAGCTAGTCGGGAGGCTGAGGCAGGAGGATCGGTTGAGCCCAGGAGTTGGAGGTTGCAGTGAGCTAGGCTGATGCCAATGCATTCTACACTTGGCGATAGACCAAGATTCTGTCTCACGAAAAAAGGAAAATTGTCCTTTGGACATGCTTAACTGGGAGGATTAGTAAAAATGGTGGTATGAACATAGATAACGCAAAGAGAGTTGTGGTTAAAGCAACCTCCAACATGTGTGGAAAAAAAAATTCCAAACTTTCTTTTGAAGTGAACGCATGCAGCGATGCAAGCCAAGACCCATCAACGCTGCCGTTATATTTCCACAAATCTCACTGAAACATCGAGTAATATATTGTGCAAAGGTTTTCTGTGAACCACATATGGATAGATTATGGCCTCCTCAAGTCTCTTTGGGCTATGGTTTGGTGCACAGATTTATTTTCAATTCAAAAGAAACATTTGTGTGTGTGTGCATGTGTGTGTGTGTGCGTGTGTGTGTGTGTGTGTGTAGAGGTGAAAACTCAAGAACTATATTGTCTTTGAAAGGAAACTGAGAAGGAGCCGGTGTAGTCGGTTGGAAATCTTCCTCCGCAAAGTCAGGGTTACTGGGACTCTCAGAATGGGACTTATTTTGGAAATAAAGTCTTCGTAGATGTCATGAGTCATACTAGATTAGGATGGACCCTAAATCCAATGACTAGTGTCCTTAAAAAAAAAAATAAAGGGGGTAGACACTGAAAAGTCCCCGTGATAATGGAGTCACAGATCAAGATGACGTGTCTCAACATGCAGAAGCATCCAGAGACTGCCTGGACCCCCCAGAAACCGGCAGAGAGAGCTGAGACAAACTCTCCCTCAGCACCTCCGGAAGGAGCAGCCTCTGCTGACACCTTGATTTCAGAATTCTGGTCTCCAAGGCTGTAAGAGAATAAATTTGTTGTTTTAAACCACTCATCGTATGGACTTTTGTTCCAGCAGCCCTCGCCAATGAATGCACGCAACGTTGCTGGCAAATTGTCTCAGGGACACAGTGGCATTTTGCAAACCAGTCAGACGCATTTTATATCGACCCTCTTGACAGAGGGAGGCTGTCATAAAATGCACTGTGAGAAGCATCCCAAGATTACAGGTGCCCTGAAGGAAGTTCTTGTCGGTGGCACCGGTTTGGGATTGCTGGCTCTAAACGACCCCTTAAAATTCTTTCCAGCCTCATAATTCAGTCGTGATTACATAGGATGACTTATTATTATGTTAAGTCTTGTCATAATAAGCCAAGCAGCGAATCAAAGCATCTCCGTCCAAGGACGCGCAATACCGCGCTATCACACAAGCGCAAAAGTATGTAAACGAGAGCTCCGGGCCCCTAAAACTCGCTGCCAAACACAAATGATAAATCACGCCTCAGTGCAGGCCCATACCCAATCGTCAGCAATCAGGCTTTATCTTGCATGTGTTCCAATGCCAACATCTTCATTTTTATTAGCAATGAAGACTTAGCTCCTCCAGCAAACATTCCAGGGAGGGGATTTCAAGAATGTTCTACAGGCCCAGAGCAGAGGATATTGCTTTGTGCTTCCATTGGAGGCAGGGTGTTTTCTGTGAGGGGGCCAGGGTGGGTGTCAATGTCCGGATGGATGCATGCACCACAGCAAGAAATTCCCTTGCGGTTTGTAAGGAAGAGGGGAGGATTTGTTCCTTGGTCTCATCTCCACTACTCTGTCTCTGTTTCCATTTATGCATGTTATCACTCACCCTTCCTTCCGTCCTTCCTTCCTTCCTTTCTTCCTCCCTTCCTTCCTTCCTTCCTTCTTGACTTCCCTCCTTCCTTCCTTCCTTCCTTCTTTTCTTCCTTCCTCCCTTCCTTCCTTCCTTCCTTCCTTCCTTCCTTCCTTCCTTCTTGACTTCCCTGCTTCCTTCCTTCCTTCTTTCCTTCCTTCCTTCTTGACTTCCCTGCTTCCTTCCTTCCTTCCTTCCTTCCCTCCCTCCCTCCCTCCCTCCCTTCATTCCTTCCTTCCTTCCTTCCTTCCCTCCCTTCCTTCTTCCCTCTCTCCCTCACAGGTGTGTACCACCACACCCGGCTAACTTTTTTTCTATTTTTAGCATACAGAGGGTCTCACTGTTGCTCAGACTGGTCTCGAACTCCTGACCTGAAGCGATCCTCCTGCCTCGGCCTCCCAGAGTGCTGAGATTCCAGGCGTGAGCCACGGCGCCCGGCCTCTCTGAGCAATTCCAAGTGTACAATATATTGTCATCAGTGAGAGTCACCATGCTGGACAGTAGATCTCTTGAACTCATCCCTCCCGTCTGCCTGAAATGCTGTATCCTTCGGCCAACACCTCCCGGCCCCCTGCCCCCGGTAACCTCCATTCTGCTGTGCACTTCTATGAGTTTGACTTGTTCAGATGCCACATGTAAGTGAGATCACGTGGTGTTTGATTTTCCCGTGCCGAGCTCATTTCATGTAAGAGTCCTACAAGTTCATCCACATCTCCACAAATGACAGGATTTCCTTCCTTTCTGAGGCTGACTAATATTCCACAGATCACATTTTCTTTTTTGCGTTCACCCATGAACGGACACTAAGCTTGATTCCGCATCTCGGCTGCTGTGAATAGCGTTGCGGGGATCGTGGGAGCGTAGATGTGTCTCTTTGACATACTGGTTTCATTTCCTTTGGACACAGACCCAGCAGTGGGATTGCTGGATCCTACGTAGCCCTATTTTTAATGCCTCCGGAAATCTCCGCACGTGTCTTCCGTAACAGCTGCTCTCCTTTGCACGCCCTCCAACTACGTGCGAGGGCTGCTTCCTTTCCTCCACTTCTTTGCCAGCACCCTCGAATAGGACGTTCTGGTCTTTCCACTCTCTAGTCCTGGCAGCTCAACTTCAGCCCGTCTTGCTTGTTGCCTGCTCACCCCTCAAGGTGGTTGCTCCAGCTCCACATGGGAGCTCCAGGAATGCAACAGGAGGCCAGGCTAAGGGAGGAAGGGTGCAAACCTTTCTTCTAGCAGAGCCTTGCCTTTCACTGCAGAAGGAAAGTCGTCCTCAGGGACTTGCACGTTTATGTCGCCGGCCAGATCTGCGCAACATAGGCGGCCGCAGCTGCAAAGAGGCAGGAAAATCAAGTGGTTTAGCAATCAGCTCCCACGGAGGAGGGAAGCGATGCCTAAGGACAGGGTTTTCTCTGCTCTAGCATGGGCCACACTGTCTCTCTGGGTTTGCAACGGGACTAACCTTCTCCCTACTGATGCTACACAGGCAACTGAGGCTTCTTGAACCACTCCTACACCTGGAATTCCATGATTGTTACGGTCTGACCTGTGTTCCCACAAACTCATATGTTGAAGTTCTAACCCCCAGGACCTCAGACTGTGGCCGTGTTTGGAGATGGGTCTTTAGAGAGGTGATTAAGGTAAACTGAGGCACTAGGGTGGGCCCTGATCCAACAGGACTGGTGTCCTTATAAGCAGAGGAGATGAGGACACAGACACGCACGGAGGGATGGCCCCATGAGGACACAGGGAGAAGACGGTGTCTACACGCCCGGGAGAGAGGACTCAGGAGGAACCAGCCCTGAGACACCTCGATCTGGGA
>CAUYRT010083254.1:0-26369 GCA_963574885.1 Lepilemur ruficaudatus
ACAGTTTAAGCCATTAACATTTATTGAAACAATTGAGATTTGAGGAAGATTTCCATTCGTATTGTTGGATAAAGTCCAGTTGCTTTGTTTTACTCCTTGCACCATCATGTAGTTCAAGTTCTAGCCTTTAACTCTTTGAAGGTTTTACTTTAAAGAGTGCCTATTGCCCTGTTCGGTGTGAAAGGCAGGTCTAAGTACTTCCTGTAGGGCTTGTCTGGTCTTTGTGAATTCCATCAGAGAATGCTTGTCTGAGAAAGACTTTATTTCTCCCTCATAGATGAAACTTAATTTTGCCGAATAAAGAATTCTAGGTTGGGCTTTATTCTGTTTTAGAAGATTAAGGATAGGCACCCAGTCCCTTCTGGCTTGTAGGGTTTCAGATGAGAAATCCGCAGTTAATCTGAGGCCTACCTTTGTAACTTATTTGTTGTTTTTGTCTGGCTGCATGGAGGATTGCTTCTTTAGCATTTACTTTGGTCAGCCTAATAACCAAGGTGATTGCCTTTTCACGTTGAGTCTCCCAGGAGTTCTGTGTGCTTCTTGTATCTGAATATCAAGATTTCTGGCCAGGCCTGGCATATTTTCCTCCAGTATTCCGTGAAAAGTTTTCCAGCCCTTGTGAATGCTGCTCCTCCCACTCTGGTAGCCCTATCAACCTGAGGTTCATTTTTTTTTTTTTTTTTACATAATCCCATACTTCTTGTAGACTTTGGTCTTGTCCCTTGTTTCTGTGTTCCCTTTCTCCCTCTGATTTGTTTAGCACATAGGCATAATCTTCAAGCTGTGAAATTCTCTCCTCCACATGGTCCATCCGATTCTTAAGACTTCCCACTGAGTTTTGGAGCTCCTAGAATATTTCCTTCATTGCCAGGATTTCTGTTTGATCTTCTGTATCATTTCAATTTCTTTGGAGAATTTTTCATTCATTTCCTGTATCGTTCTTGTGGTTTCTCTATGTTGGGAATCAATTTTCTCTTCAATTCCATCGAGTTTTCTCACAATCCATATTCGGAATTCCTCTTCTGTCAGTTTAATCGTATCGTGTAAGTTGGTGTCAGTTGGTGATGATCGAGTATTTTCTTTTGGAGGTGATCCTTTTCTCTCTGATCCTTCATGTTTCCTGTGATCTTTTGCTGGTTCTTTCTCATCTGGGTACTTTGTCAAGGACCGGAGATGCTAGGTCTGGCTTAAGAACCAAAATATGATAGGCTGCTTCTACCATCGTTTAGCCTCCAGCAGGGAGGAGGAAGCAAAGCAGAGGTCAACCGTGGATTTTATATCCCATAACTGCTTATGGTGGCAATGATTACATTAAAACAACCATAAGAAAGCCACTCATTTGTTCATTCAACACAGATATACTGAGTGCCTACCATGTGGAAGGCATTATGTTGTTGCTTTATCATTTGCAAATTTTTTCAAAGTTTTTATTCGTATCATCTTATTTTCAAAAAATACTAACTACTAGTATTAATTAAATATCTCCACTGACACCACTGTATTCTGAACCACTATCATTTCCCTCCTGGAACCAGTATCCCTATTTTCACATGTTAGTCTCTATTTTCCACAAATTTGCCAGAATTATATTTTTAAAATGTAAATCAGATCATATTATTGCCTATAGAAAATACTCTAAATCAGTGGTTCTTAACCCCAGGCAATTTTGCATCTCTGGGAACATTTGACAATGCCTACAGACATTTGTAATTGTCACAGCTGGGGTTAGTTCTACTGGCATCTAATGGATAGAGGCTAGAGATGTTGTTAAACATCCTACCATGCATAAAATAACCCCCACAACAAAAAATTATCTGGTCCAAATGTTAATAGTGCTGCTGTTGAAAAAGCCTGCACTAAATCGAAATTCCTTAGCCTACTTTGCAAGCTCACATACTCTGACTTCTGCCTCTCTCTCTGTAACCTTGCTTCTGGCCACATTCTCCACTGCTCATCCCTCTCCAGCTATACTTTGTATTCCTTGAAAAGACCAAGCCAGTCTGTGTCTCAAGACTCTTTAATTTACTAATTCCTGATTCCTTTCTCTGGAATGTTCTCCTACCTGGAATGGTCTTCTACCAACACTTTGCACAGCTGCCTCCTTCCCAACATTTAGATCTCTGTTCAAATATCACCTCCTCAAAGACAGCTTTTGTAACCATTTCATCTAAAGTAACTACATCCATTCTATCCTCATGGATCTCCATCTCATCACTGTTTTATTTCCATCTATGTACTTGACACTCTCTGAATTTATATTTTTCATAGATGTCATCTGCTTCCCCTGAAATATTGGCTCCAAGAGGACAGGGGACTAACCAGTCTCAATCACTCTCTATCCCCTGTACCTGGAACTCTGTCAGTTTCACACTCCATCCCTATTGGGCCCAATTATGAAGCCAAAACACAGGAAAAGAGATGGGGCAAAAAGTGGCAATAAAAGGCTGATGAAAATGAAAAGAACATGGGTACAGATAGACAATTCTAGACTTAGAGAAAATATTAGTAGGTGATTTTAGTGCTTTCTTTGTTTAGGATAGTGTTCTAAGTGTTTTAATTCCTTCATTTAATCCTCACACCACGACCCAAAAAAATCTCCTAGTACTGTTATTATTCTCTCTGGTTTCAGACAAGGAATGGCAGCACAAGGAAATTGATGAACTTGCTTGTGCTCATATAGAGGTGGGACAGTGACCCTGGAATTTAAACATGGACACTCTGCCCCCACAGCTCTGCTCTCTTAAGCACCATGCCATGTGCAAGGCAGAAAACTGGCTGCTTAGAATGCAAGGAATCTTCTTTTCATTTTTTCTCCCTTTATTTTTTTCTATTCATTCATATTCTCTTTGAAATCAATAAACCTAGAAGAATAAAGAGCACACAAGAAGAAAGAACTGGGAAAAGTAATGAACATAAAGAAGAAAGTGGACTCAAAGGTTTAGTACAGGGAGACTTACACGAGTTTGTAAGTAAACCAACCCCAGTGTGTGCTCAGAATATATGTGAAAGGAACAACTTTTAACAAACATGAAAAATACTATAGAATGCTAACCCTAGTGCCTATGCTTGGGTACCAGTTTCCCTTGAATGTGCTTTATGATGAAATTTAAATGGGACTTCACTAAATAATCCTTTTAAAATAGAATAAAAATGAACCTACTTTATCCTAATTTGCCTTGAAGAAAGAATCCAATAAAGAGTCTCTATCATGCTTTGAAAAGAGAATATAAATCCACCAGCAGCACAGTGGCAAATGAATAAACGTGTCTCCTCCTTTCTCCAGGTTCCTGCTTTTCATTCTTAAAAAAATGAAATATTATTAGGATAGTCCTATTCCAAGGTTCCAACAGACCATATTTAAAACACGTGGGTTTATTTGTTGGGATTCATCATATCCTCCCTTCATATTAACAGGAAGAAGGGCTCAAAATCTCTGATCCACATAATACTAATATGGCTAGAGGAGAAAACCGGGGGAAATAGTTCTCCCTGCAAATGTTGGCAGTGAGTTCAATATACCATTCACAGATAATGTGCACTGAAGCCATCATATTAATGGTGAGCAGACATTGCCTTCCCCTTACACAGACAGTCCCACAGTTACTGAAGGGACTGTTCCTGAAAGTTCTATGTTACATGAACTTAACACCTGCCAGGAGTTCAGAGCCCTAAAAGATTAGAGGTGCTCCTCTCCAAGAGTGAAGCTAGGGTCCAAGTGTTCGTTTTGAATTTTGATGAAATAGAGCTGAAAGGGCTCTTATCTGTGCAGCAACCAAGTTGAGGAATTTCGCTTTCCTGCTGAAGGTTATAATTCTACTTCCATTATTCCAGATCATCTTACATAAAAATACTGTATATGAACCAACACAACTTTCACTTTAATTCAACATTATTCTGTTATTTACCAATCACAGACTCAACTGTGCCTAGGAATACAGGTGTTAGAGTTAGATTAACTGGAACTGACTCTTAGTTGAGCAGTGTAAAAAACAAGAGAGATATAAAACCTGCCCACAGTCCTCACCTCAAGGAGTTTACAACACAGCCAGCAGCAAAATCCAGTAAGATGCTGCACTAGAGCTAAAGGAAAATGGTCTCCATGAAGATATCTCTCTAGACTAAGACTTGACAAGAGAATCAAAGGTTCAGCCAGGCATAGAAGACTTAGCAAGCCATAATTTTTAATCCCTTTTATTGTGAGATTGCTGGGGTATAAGAAGAACACTGAATTTGTACTTAATCAGCTACTTCTTGGACAAGTCACTTAGCCTTTCTGAGCCTTGATTAGTGAAAGCCACTTAACATTTTGTGGTGAAATTAGATCAAATGCAATACTAGATGTGAAAGTTTATTGAGTAAAGGGATCCACAAAGGTGAATTTCAAGGCTAATGTTTATTGAGTGATTTCTAAAGCCAAGCACCTCTAGAAATGCTTTCTTTACATATATATTTCATTTAATCCTCTATTAGATATGTACTAATACAAACCTACATTTTTGCAAATGAAAAACTGATGGACAAAGGGTTTAAAAGTAAAACAAATTGGCCAAGCTCAAACAGTACCAGCAAATCCAAGATTACTGCCCAGGGAGGATATGAGTTAAGACTCTCAACAGCTACTAGTGTTGTTTCCTGGAATTAGCTGATACTATTATGTTTACTGGAAAATAACAAAGCTACATTTTAAAAATATATTCTCTAATTAAAATTGTTTCTCTTATTCAAAGAACCTGTTTTCTTTATTTCAAAATATTAAAGTTTTTCTGTTTTCACAGTATTAATTAATTCCTGGTAGTAATCAGTATCTCCTGAATTACTATGCTTGCCTTAAATAATTCAAATAAAATATAACTGTATCAGCATCCTCAAAGCCAGATGAAAGATGGCAAGTATTAATATTATAGCCTGCTAAAGTTTGGATGTGTTCCCTAAAAAGTATGTGTTGGAAACTGAATCCCCAGTGCAATAGTACTTGGAGTTGCAGTCCAACAAGAGGTGTTTAGGTCATTAGGGTGCCATAGGAGGGTGCAACAAGAAAGCCCTCACCAGATGTGGGACCCTTGACCTTGGACTTCCCAGCCTCCAGAACTGAAAGAAATAAATCTCTGGTCTTTATAAATTAGTCAGTTTCAGGTATTCTGTTATAGCAACAGAAAATAGACTAAGACACAGACAATCCATGGCTTTCATACATCAGTGTTTTTATACGATGTGCACTTTCATATGTAAAAATTGATACCTTAACCCACCTTTCACGCCTAGAAAGGGATCTTTCTGTAATGAAGGATGGCACTGAGGAGCCGTGTGACAGTACTGTAGGTTTATCCTAATCACCAAGTTGAAGGCAGGGCTTCAGCTACAGCGGCAGAAGGACATGCATATGTAGAACCAGCTGAGGCTAGGACAAGCAGCTCCCGGGCTTCTGTTTCTTCCTCATATCCCGTCATCAAACCAAAGGCACCTCCCGGGAAGTTGCATCCACCCCTCCCTTGGCAAGGCAACTTGAGTATAGATATCATCTCTATCATCAACTTCATTGTATGAAACATAACTTTCTGTTTATTATCTGTCACCACTAGAAGATAAATGTTTTAGGGACAAGGGCTTTGCATCTCCAGCACAGTGCTTTATGTGAAGTGTATACTCAAGTGTTGAATATATGAACACATACATTGTCTGCAATAAAAATATTTGTTTTCATATTTACAGTGTTTTCATATGTTATATGATCATGAATCACTTACCATAACAGTAATAAACAGATAGTAGCATGACTAAATTGAGAATTTCCATAGACTGGTAATGGTTGAAAGGACACTGAAGATCATCAGCTTCTTTCATACACACGAGGCCCAGAGAAATCTAGGTAATTTGCCCAAGCACAAGAAGTCTAGCTAGATCTTGAAATTTCCCGCCTTGCACTTTATCTTTCTACTCTATCCTAAATAAGCATACAAGTCATTTTAGCTAAAAAAGAGCTTTTGAAATAAGATCAACTCAAAGATTTATATCATTAGAAATGTTCAGAACTCAGAAGTAGACTTTTTTTTTTTTATGTCTGGGATGCAAGGGGAAGTTTTGGTGGAAGAAAACCAATTGCAAGAAATAGTCAATAAAGAGAAACACAACATATATGACCCTTGATCTTTCTTAGTATATTTCAGGGCATCAAAGTGATCCAGAAGTGTTATACAAAGGAAAGAGCAGCACGTAGCAAACTTGCATGTGGCATGATACACATGCATGAGAAAGGCTGTATGGCAAACACTGAGGTATATGGACAAGCCACCTTCAGCCAAAGGTGACTGTCCCAGGGACTCCAGCTCCCCTGGGCCACCACAGCCAGTTTGCACACCTGGAACCCATTCTTTCTAGTTGAGCTACTCTGGAGTAAAGTGAAATAAAGCTTTAAAGGACTAAGGCTTAGGTTCAAAATACAAGTAAAAAAAATTTTTGCATAATAATAACAACAAATTGGCTGCATAAACCTTCATAAAAGGAAAGTAATCCCACCTCTCATCTATCATCTGTATACAAGACTGACCAAAATTTTTATGTAAACTCATGAACTCTATCACTTTAGCACTAATCTTTCACTTTGTAAAAGAGGCTGTATCTTATATGAGGTTTTTTGGTCACATGGAAGAGTTTCTGAATGAGGACATTCCTGGATCAGTCTGAACCCACAGGTAACAGTGAGTGATGAATGTCGCTGGCATGAACACCACATATCCCATTGCAAGCTTTTTATTTTGCAAGCTGTCCATACTGCAGCGGGAAAATTTCTATCAGATTCCCCAGAGCCATGAAGAAGGCAGAAGATTTTAGCAGCCCTGAACATGAGGCAGCCCACAAAAATATGGATTCAACTACAGGAAATAATAGACAGTCACCATTGTAAACTATTTCTGCCTGGAGCTAACCCCACAAAACGAATGCAATAATAGAGATTCTAAGTCAGAACTGGAAATTACTACCCAGGTCAGGCTACTCCCTGGAGCCCAGCTAGGATTACTGTGGGTGCATTCTGGAACACCACAGCTGGTCTAACTTTTTATTGTCTCATACAATGAACTTTCACTATTTCCTTTAATAATCCTCAACCCCCTGCCCTAGGTAGTCAGTATGAATGTATCCTTTCCTAATTTCATTTTTTTATTCCTTCCCAACCCTATTTCAGACAAAGCTTAAAAAAAAAATTTCCATATCCCTGTGGAATCATACCTAGATTTTCTTATTTAGCTCTTACCTTTGTGCAGAACCTTTGTTCCTTTGATACACTAGTCACTTTTCCCTGAAATCATGCCAGATTATCAGATTTCCTCAGATAATTCTGAAAGCCAAAATATTAATAGATGTATTATGATAGAAAGATCAATTGGCCAGCGTGCTAGAGCATAAACCTGGTCTTGATTCTACTACTCACATATTTAGTAAGAGAAAATAAAGGACATTAGTGCTATATGTCTTGGTTTTCCTATTCACACAATCTAAAATAACACTTTTGTAGTTTCTGCATGTCTCCTGTATCACTAAATAAAAATGATTTCCTATTCATCTGGTATTGCAGGGATTGAAACTAATTATTTGCTAGTTGCATAGCATTACACTTTATCACAACAAATGAAGCCTGTGGTACATTTTCACCTTTATACCAGACCACATTCCCATGCACCAATCTTAAAAGAGTTTCTTATCAATGGCAGGACTTACTCTGAGGCTTTTATTCGAGCAATTGATGTGAAACAAATCATCTTAGTTGTGGAAAGAAAAAAATACAGGCTTAGCCAATATTAGCCAAGTAAATAGTACTCCTGCCTATGGTGATTTCACTTTGAGTTCCACACACTTGTAGTCACAGTTATGAAATCAGAATCTATTAATGTATAATACGTAAGAAATATTATTTTTTACCAGGGCTAGAAATGAAGTGTTTACTAAAAGTTACAGTTGCTAAGGAAGAAAATGTTATACCACTAAATGTGACAAAATGACATATCTCACACAAAACTATCTTTTTAAAATTTTCTTTATCCAGACACATTAAAATAGCCGTTAAATTAAATAAGCAAGAGGCCACTGGCCTGAGACTGTCTCTGTACTTTGAGTTCCTACGTAAGGAACTGTAGTTTAGCTTAGTACCTAAATGAACTGAAACATAACTTAGGAGTCTAATTTTTGTAACACATAGCCAGGTCTTGGCCAATCACAAGCAGCCAAGATTCAGCCATTCACAGGCTGCCAACTGATCAGACCATGTCAAATAAGGCAAATGTCTAGCTGTAACCAGTCAAGCTACTTCTGTTCCTTACTTCAGTGTTCTGTCAATAAGTACTGCCCACAGCTCTCTGAATATCTTCTGGTTCTAAGTGCTGCCTGATTCATGAATCTTTTTGTTGTTGTTCTTCAAATAAATAAACTCTGTTAAATTTAATTTGTCAAAAGTTTCTCTAACAGAAAAAAAAATTTTTTTCCCCATTTTTAATGAGATTATACCCTTGTTAAAATTAAATGTCCTAATAAGCAAAGCTATTCATTAGAATATTGGTTTTAGAAAAGATGAGTTAGTTTGAGTCCTTTGAGAAGCAAACATTACAATGGTATTAGAAGGCGACCTCTAAGATGACTGCAATGATCCCCTCTTTCTGGCATTCAAGCCTTGTGTAATCCCCTCCTCTTAAGGGCAGGCTGGTTGAGTGACTTTCTTTTAACCAGAAGAATATGGAAAAGTAATGGGATTTCATTTCTGTGATTAAGCTACAAATGTTGTGACTTCTATCTTGCTAGAAGACCCCCTTTTGCTGGCTTTGATGAAGCAAACCATCATGGTGAAAAGACACGTGGCAAAGGACAAAGGCAGGCCTCCAGCCAACAGTCAGCGAGGGACCATGGCCTTCAGCAGAACAGCTCATGAGAAGCGAAATACTGAAGATCCTGTAGTATGAGACCCAAGCACTGGCTGACACCTTGATTGCAGCCTTGTGAGCAATCCTGAAGCAAAGGACCCAGCTAAGCCATGCCCACAGTAACTATGACATAACAAATGTGTGTTGTAAGATGCTAAGTTTTGGGATAATTTGTCACACTGTACTAGATAATTAATGCAATGTGCAAGTAATGTTTTGGGGAAGGAAACAGAAGAAGGCAGGAAGAGCCTTTTAACTGTGATGCAGATCTGACATCTATTATAATAAAGGAGAGAGAAAAGAAAGGAAAATTGGACTGGAGGGTCTTGGATTGTGGTATAGCCCTAGGCGAAGTTGCCTGTAGGAAGAGTCCCACATCTTTCCAGAATATTTCTGTCTTTGCACACTTGTACAGTCATTGGCTAGGAGCAGTCTGAAAGAACCATGATCCTGGCACAAATGGAGTGGTGAATCCAGAGGGGCAGCAGCAGGAGCCCCAAAGTAGGAGATCTGATGGGTGTATTTCCATGCTACAGAAGAGAATAAAACCAATATAATAATATTGGAAAGAAAAAAGAAATTATCTTTTTAAAAATAACATTGCTTGAAACATGGTTAAAAATCATATCGTATATAATAGCCTGTTCTCAGTCGTGTTGCCCAAAGTGGGCAGAGAAGCAGTAGGCAAGACATAGGGGACTTGATAGAGCAAGAGCATGAGTTTTATCACCACTTCTCTGCATCACCTCACTGACATCTCATTTTTGGGGTTGACAGTCTTTATCATTCTTGTTTTTAAATATCTTGCTTTATTGAGTGGTGAATCTAAGCTGATTGCTTTCTCATTCAAAGGCAACTTTTTCAAGAAAATATTGCTTTGAGGACAAGAAAGAGTTGGAATGAGGTGATAGAAGGAAAAGCTCAAATGGAGAAATGATGAGACAAGGGAGACAGGAAGAAATACCAACATGTCTTTGAATAATTATTGAGCCTATATCACCAAGCATAATACTATCTTTTATTTTACAACAAGACAAAAATAATTCATGCATGTAAGGAAGCTGAATATGACTATCAACAACTTTTTAATTAATTTGGAAGTGCTTACATTTACTAACCAGAATAAAATACCAGACTGCTTTAGAAGAATGTTGAAGAAAGAGCAAGGAGTTTCAAAGCAGGACTTGAGTGTATGAAATATATAAGACCAGATAACGCACCAGCTGTGTCCCAGGAGGAACTAAAGGACACTTCCTCTGCCGAAGTGATAAGGAATACAGTCAGCATCATTAAGAAGCTCAGAGAGGCTATTTCCTACACACCAGCCATGATGGTAGGAGATGCTTCCATGGAAACAAACTCCCTAGTTGTCAATATGGATAATATGACTTCAGAAAAGCAAAGACCAGGTGACGGCACTTAATAATGTGGCAATGTGGATATAATTACTATAATAGATAGGCAGCAAGGCTAGAGTGACAACTGGGAGCCCTTGACCCATGGGAATCTACAGCAATGACTAATAGACCATCCTGTTTTAGAGGCGAGGGGAGACAGCCAGCCAATGAGGTGTTGCTCAACTTATACAAAAATAAAAAATCATAAGCTGGTGAGTAGAAGGCCAATTTCAACCATATAATTAGAAAATCATGATTTCCTTACAGAACTCTTGTTCTAAACTAGTTCTCAGAACCCTACAGTCAATTGAAAGGAGACCACAGTGCCAAAACAAGAATATATACAACAAATTATGTTTCAAAGGGATCTATGGGTATATTCCAAGGTAACTACACACAAGAAAATGGAATACCCAAATCTTTTGGGAGTTACTGGTATAGTATCAGAGCTGACATTGACACTAGGGGACACAAAATTCCATAATGGGCCCTTCATGGTCTGAGAGTGCAATTGCTTCAAAGAGTCTGTGGATCCACTCTTGGTGATTTCCCCAGTCCCGGAGTGCACAATCAGAACAGATTTATTTCGTAACTGTCAGAACCCTTACATTAGTTTTCTAATCTGTCAAGTAACAGCCACCAGAGTGAAATGGTTCAGGTGAAACCCTTGATACTTTCCCCAAAAGCCAACACAGTAAATCAAAAAGCTATATAACACCTTTTTTGGAATTACAGACAATCTGCTACTCTCAAAGTTAAAAGATGCAGGGATGTTGCTCCCCTTCATGTCCCCAATCAAATAACCAGTGTAGCCCTTACAAAAGAGAGAAGAAGAAAAAAAAAGAAAAAAAAAAGAAGAGAAAAAAAAAGAGAGAGAAGAAAAGTGAAGATTGGAGAATGAAAGACAAGCATGTCTGTGGAAGAGGCGTGTGGACATACCTATGAAAGTGGAGACAAACTGTGCAGATCTTTGCTGCAAATTTATGCCACCAGGCAACGCATGGCTCCACCATCACCTTGGAACCAGCTACAGCAGTAGAGACTGTGGCTTATTCCACCAACACATCCATTGAAAGGGATGGATGGAAGTTTTGAATGGAAGTTTCTTTTCACTTTTGTTTTATTTTTTAAAACTTGTTGCCAGTCACCACCCTGAAGTATCAATAACAAAGAAGAAAATAACATATGGGGCATCGATGTATCAGGGTAATGTAGCCAAGACTGTTGATTCTCTAACCCATTTCTCCACAGCAACAGCAATGGCAGTCATTCCCAGCATGCTGATAGCTTTCTCCCCCGGTGCCTGTTTCTCTTTTCTTCTCTGTCTAGGAGTTTTCTCTGACAGCCTGGAAGCTTACACAGCCACAAGCAGGTGTGATCTAGAAGTATGGGAGAGTTAACACCCCAGGGGCAATTCGTAATCAGTAAAGAATGACTGCTGGTGGCCAAATGCCTTAACATCTCCTCATTCAGTGGGATGATTCTGAGATGTGTTCTACACAGTTCCTTTGTGGAGCAGTATTGAGCCACAGGTGCCTACCATAGTAACCTCCCACTGATCATCCTTTATTAACTTTTCTCACTATCTTTTCTTATTTCCTGTCATGCTTCCTGGGATCACTTCCCAAGTCTGTTCTCAAATCCTTTTCTTGAGTCTACTTTCAAAAGTACACAAGCTAAGAAAATATTGATGGTTTAAAGCAATAATAATAATGCCTTGTATAGGTTGAAATGTAAATAGAAATAAAATATACAGCAATGATAGCATAAATTTTGCTGGATTGACAAATGAAATGTTCTATGATCTTTATATTGTCTAAAAAAAGGTAAAATTACTAAGTAATATTAGACTTTAATGAGTCAAATATGCATATTGTAATCTCTCAAATGATCACGATAAACTTAATAAGTATATGCATATCTTCCAAACTAAAATATCATAAAATTTAACCCAATAAAGACAATATGTAAATAAAAGGAACACAGGGCAGGCAAGAAAATTTTAAAAAATATGTAGATTGTTAGATTTATACCTAAATATATCATTAATTACATTAATAGCAAATGGCCTGAAGGAACAATTAAAAAACAGAGACAATCAGACTAAAAAGAAAAATATATCTGTATGCAAATAAAAACAAATATGTAGATTGTTAGATTTATACCTAAATATATCATTAATTTCATTAATAGCAAATGCCCTGAAGGAACAATTAAAAGGCAGAGACAATCAGACTAAAAAGAAAAATGTATCTGTATGCTCAGTACAAAACACACGGTCTTTGCCTGATTTCTCTGGAAGGCAGAGCTGAGGCAAAAACATATGTGCAATTCCACAGAGCAGGAGTGAAAGACAAAAGAAAGGATGCAGCAGAGGGAAAAATAATAAAACATCTAGAAGAGGAATATAACTTCATGATCTCAGAGAAGGTAATGATTGGTCATTAAAAATAAGCACTAATTATAAACATAAAAGTTGACAGACTGGCCTATATTAACATCAAAATTAAGAATGTTTGTTTACTAAAATACAACCTTTGGGAATAAAAAAGCAAACCACAGGATGAGAAGAGAGATTTTTAACATATTCAATAGTCAAAGGGCTTATAATATATAAGAAACTCCTTAAAATCAGTGAAAAAAGGACAAAGACAAACAACCCAATGGAAAAATAGACAAGAGAGCTGAACAAATACTTTAGAAAAGAAGATATCCAAATTGTAAATAAACATGTGAACATATGTACAAATTCATCATAATCAGAAAAAATGAAAACTAAAATGACAATGAACTATGAGTACCCAGCCTCCAAATGGCTAAAATTTAGATGATTGAGAATTTCAAGTTTTGGCAAGCATGCAGATCAACAGAAACTCTTTTATGCTACTCTTGGGAGTATGAATTTTTTCAGTCTCCTTGAAAAATAATTTATTATCTACTACAGTTGAAAACATTTATTCTTTATGAGCTGATTTCACTGTACCCAACAGGAATAACATGCATATGTGATCCAAAAGACATATGCAAGAATCATAGCATAATGCCCATCAACTTTAGAATGAACAATAAATTATGGTATGCTCTTAAATGGAATACTATAGTAATAAAATGAACAACCTACAACTATACTCAACAATGTAATCTTAAACATATCAAAAAAGGGAAAACTAACTATATTATTTATATATCCATTATTAGATAACACGCTATAAAGAAAATCAAAGAGACAAGTCCCATGAAAATAAGGATAGTACTTTCCTTTGGGGCAGATACAGGGTAGTTATTGGGAGGAGGAAGCACTTCTGAGGTGTTAACAATGTTCCACTTCTCATCAGAAATGGTCATTACACAAGTTTACACTTTGTGATACTTAATTAAGCTTTGCATTCATGTTTTATATGCATTTCTATATATGTATCATATTTTATGAAAAAAGAAGATTTTAAGGAATGCAGCTGTGCAGGACAATTCAGAACAAACCACCCTTGAGAGAATTAAGGGACCACTTCTCTTCAGTCAATGTCATTAGGTTTACGTTCTTGTGCTCACTCTCCAGTGATAAGTCACAAGTGCATCAATCATTTGCTTACAGTAAAAAATCTGGTCTGTTGCTGTGTGATGAAATTCGATGTATAAATTTTATTTAAGTCACCCTCCCCCACCTTTTACTGCATGTGTCACCACTGTACAACAAATACAATCCTGCCTAATAAACATTTCAATTTTCTTTCTCTTTATTGTTAAACTTCCATCAATATTTGCCTAGGAAGGCAATACTTCTTGAACAGTCTGGCTATTATTTTTGTAATGCTTTGAGACATGCTTTGAAGCTTCTTTTCAATATTCCCTAATGACCTAATAGCTGTTTTATTCATTCTCATGCCTATGACACTCTCCTTATAATGCTTTCTTAGAGGTCATGATATCCAGTGGCTCCAAATCCAATTGATCTTTTTTTTTTTTTGTATTTTTCATATTCCATTTCTCTGCTTGAGACAATACCTTTTTCATCTCCAATTTCCAAAGCACAAATCAAATCATGCTTCTCTTGTGCTTAAATTCAAATAGCTTCCCTACAAAACAAAGAACAAACTTCTTAAGCATGTATTCATGGGCCTCCAAAATCTAGCTTCAACTTTTCTCCCTAACCTCATTCTCTAAGAAAATTATACTCTAGCTCATAAATCCTCCATCCTTAAAAAGAAATAGAGAGAGAGACACACACACATACACACACACAAACTCTCCTACATATACCTTCTATAGACTTGTGTTTAATTTGTTCATTTTGCCTGTAATACATATAACAAAAACATACCAAACATGTAAACTAAGTTAGGTATCATTTATAAAGCTAGATACAAAAATAATAAATATCATATTAGCCAATTTAAAAGAGTAATACATTCTGAAAAAGTTAGTTTTCATCCAAGAAAGCAGGAAAACATTCATTGGATATTTTATTAGAGTAATTCAAAACTACAACAAAAGAGAACTCTTAACTTTGTAAAGGATATTTACTAATGCTCTATAATGAGTATCTCTATAAAGATAGAAATAAAACAAAGATGCCCACAATATCACCAACATTTAAGTCTGTATGGATGATGTTACCAATAGAATAAACCAGAAAAAAGAATAAAGCTATAAATATTGGAAATGAAAAGACAATACTATCATTATTTATATATAATATGTTCTCCTATCAAAGATGAGAATCAGCTAAAAGATTAGAACTAACTAGCAAAGCAATTAGATGGCTGCATATAAAATCAATATATAAATATCAATCACTTTCCTATAAACCACTTTTAAAATGTAATTTTTAAAAGTTTATTCACCACAGCAAAAAAAAATTCAAAATAGCTAAGAAAAACTAAAAAGTGTGTAATATTTGTATGAAAAAAGTAACATTTTTTAGAGTTTTGTAAAGTATTTTAAAGAAGAGCTGAATATAAGGTATATCATGCTTCTAAAGAGACTTAATTCTTTTAGAGATGAAAATTTTTCCCAAGTGTAATAGTATTAAAGAAATCTCAATCAAAATAGTAATGAGATATTTTATGAAACATAAATGCTGATTCTAAAATTATATGGAAGAGAAATTAAACAAGAATAACAAAGAAAAAATAATTTAAAAGTAAAAGAGAGGTTGTTTTAAATGTCAGCATATACCAAAGACAGTGCAGAAATAAAATGAAAGTTAGAGAAACAGAATGGAAGCCATAAGCATAATCCATGTATACATAGGTATATAACAAAATCAACATTTCAAACGCAAAGGTTGAGCCTTTTTTAAAATGATACTGGAACAACTGAATATCTACCTGGAAAAATAAATGTCACACCATTCATAAAACAGTGTCCAGAGCTAAATATGAAGAACAATCTATAAAACAATTAGAAGAAAATATGGGAGAATATATTTTTGTACTCAGAGCAGGGAAAGCTTTTCTAAAAGAAAAAACAGAAGTCATAAAGAAAAGGATAGGTGTAACTATAACCAAAAAAAAAATTAAAAGTTTTCCAATGAAATGGTACCATTAGCAAACCTGAATGGCAAGAAACTGATTGACAGAAAATAACTGAAAGACAGATAAAAAGACTTAACTATCCATAATTTTTAAAGCTCCCCTAAATCAATTAAAAATACCAAACTATTTTGAAAAGGGCAAATGACCTAAACAGGCAATTAAAATTTTTTAAATGAAACATTTATCATTAAAGCAACTAAAAAGTCTATCAATGTACCTTTTAACAATGTCCAAGTTATATTAATATTATGAACCAGAAAATTACTTTAAAATTTTTGAAATATTTAAGACCAAAAATTTAATAAATCTGTTCTTTGGACAAATTAAAAGCAATAAAGTTTGATATTTTGTATTTAAATTTCAAACATAAAAAATACAAATGTTAAAATGATAAATGAACACTCAATTTATCTATAGTTAGGCAGAGTAAAATGAGCAAGTAGAATCCTTGAGTGATCATCCTCCCACAGGAACAGCAAATTGAACAACTATCCATGCAAGAAATCACCTTCACAAAAAGTAAAAAATCAGGTGAGAGATCACAGTACCTGTTTTATAATAGCAAATAACAAGAAAAGACACATGAAGAAGGTAGGAAGCAGAGTCTCACATTGCCTGTACCATCCCTTCCCTAACCGCTGGTAGTACAGCTATCTGTGAGCCTGGGGTAGACAGAGGGAAGTGAGCATGGGATTTTGCACTAGAATTCCAGCTTTGCCACAGTGGAACACAGCACCAGACAGAATCCTGTGGCCCTTGGTTTCAGCCTGGTATCTACAGAGGAAGCATTTGGAAGCACCCTTGACCAGAGGGAAATCAATAGCCCCAGTGGGAGGAAACAAAGTCGCAGTCCACTTCACTACGGTCTGGCTAAAATGGCCTCAGACCCCAAATAAATTTCAGTGGCAGCCAGGCCATAGTGACCATGATTCTTGGATGAGCCCCGGTGTTGCACTGGTCTGGGAAGCTGCAGGCTCAGGGTACAACCCAGCATGACACCAACTACAGTGGCCACAGCAATGCCTATGTCACCCCTCCCACAACTTCAGGCAGCACAGCATGGAGTTTCCTTCCACTTGGGGAAGTAGAGGGAAGAATACAAGGGACTTTGCCTTAGAATCGAGGACATACCATAGTAAAACACTGGGCATAATCCCAAGGACCTGATTTTAGGCTATTGCTCTCAGACACCACTTTGAGGCCCACCCTGAGCCAGGAGGGAATCTGCCACCCCAGTGTGACATACCCAAGTCCTGGCCAGCTTCTCTACCAGCTGGCTAAAGTGGCCTTAAGCCATCAGTGGCAGTCAGGCATTAGTAGCCATGGGCCTTGGGAGAGCCCCAGTATTGTGCTTACCTGGGAGGCCATAGGCTTCAAGTGTAAACCAGCATGATGCCAGCTGTAGTGGGCACAGAAGTGCCCATGTCCCTCCTCCCTCAATGCCTGGTAGCTCACCACGAAGAGAAACTCCTTCTGCTTGGGGGAGAGGGAAGTGAGTGTGGGACTTTGGCTGGGAACCCAGGAAATTCTACCTTAACTTCCCCAGTCCATCAGGGCTGGGTATCTAGGAGTCTGCAAGAGTCACAGCATACTGTGTTTAGGGAGCCCTCTAGTGT
The DNA here is from genome assembly GCA_963574885.1 of Lepilemur ruficaudatus. Lineage (NCBI taxonomy): Eukaryota > Metazoa > Chordata > Mammalia > Primates > Lepilemuridae > Lepilemur > Lepilemur ruficaudatus. The sequence goes on from CAUYRT010083254.1 coordinate 17,454, forward strand.
TGAAATGGCTGCAGTGACCATAGATTTATAGGACACAACATGAGAATACAATCCCCTTTAAACTCTTGGAAGGCCCTCTGAAGAAGGACAGTTACAAACAAGGCCAGACTGCAAAGACTGGAAAAAATACTTACCTCTTCAATGTCCAGACATTGATGAACATCCACAAGCCTCAAGACCATTAAGAGAAATATGACCTCACCAAATAAGGTGCCAGTAATAGATCTTGACCTTGAAGTGACAGAGATGTGTGATCTCTCAGGGAATTCAAAATAGCAGTTTTGAGGGAACTCAATGAACTTCAAGAAAACACAAAGAAGCAATTCAGACATTTATCAGATAAAATTACCAAAGAGATTGAAACAATAATACAAATCAAACAGAAATCCCACAACTGAAAAATGCAATTGATGAGCTAAAAAATACTTCAGAGTGTCTCAATAGCAGAATCAAGCAGAAGAAAGAATTAGTGATTTCAAGGGCACAAAGGAAGGTTATTTGAAAATACAAAGTCAAAGGACAAAAAAGGAAGGAGAATAAAAAAGAATGAAGAATGCTTAAAAGATCTAGAAAATAGCCTCAAAAGGACAAATCTAAGAGTCATTGACTCAGAAAGAGGAAGTAGAGAAAATTATAGAAGTAGAAAGTTTATTTGAAGAAATAATAACACAGAACTTTCCAAACCTACAGAAAGATAAAAATGTTCAGGTACAAGCAGGTCAAAGAACACCAAGCAGATTCAACCCAAATAAAACTACCTAAAGGCATACAATAATCAAACTCTCAAAGGTCAAGGACAAACAGGATCCTAAAAGCAGCAAGAAAAAAGAAACAAATGACATATAAAGGAGTTTGATACATTGGGTAGCAGACTTCGCACTGGAAATCATACAGGCCAACAGGGAGTGGGACAAGATATTCAAAGTGCTGAGGAAATAAACTTCTAACTGAGAATACTATACCCACAAAATTTATCCTTCAAACATGAGAAGAAATAAAGATTTTTCCAGATATGATTTTTTATATCATGTCTTACAAGAAATGATAAAGGGAGTTCTTCAATCTGAACAAAAAGGATGACAGCATGCAACAAGAAATAATCTGGAGGTATAAAACTCACTGGCAAAAGTAAGAAGACAAATTCAGATTACTGTAATGGTGACATAAAAAGCACCCATATTTTTAGTATAAAGACTAAAAGAAAAATATATCAAAAATAACAATAATAACAACTTGTTAAGAGATAGGTAGTACAAAAATATAAAAATTGAGACAAAAAAGTCACAAAGTAAGGAGGATGAACTTAAAAAGTGTAGAGTTTTTGTTTTTTCAAGGAAGAAAGGAAGGGAGAGAGGGAGGTCAGAAAGCAAGTCTCAAAATGGCAGTAGTAAGTTCTTATCAATAAAATTGAATGTAAATAGACTAAATAAATTTTCCAATCAAAAGACACACAGTGACTAAATGGGGGAAATCCAACTATATGCTGCCTATAAGAAACTCAATTCACCTCTAAAGACACACATACACTGAAAATGAATGAATGGAAAAAATATTTCATGCAAATGCAAAGAAAAAGGAATAGCCATACTATATCGGATAAAATAGATTTCAAGTCAAAAACTTTAAAGAAAGATCAATATTATGCTATAATGATAAATGAGTCAATTTAGCAAGAGAATATAACAATTACAATATATATGCACCCAACATTGGAGCAACCAAATCTACAAAACAAGTATTAGTAGATTTAAAGTAAAGATATATGACAATACAATAATAGAGGACTTTAACACCCCACTTTTATCAATGGACAGATAATTAAGATAGAAAATCAACAAAGAAATATTGGAGTTAAATTGCACTCTAGAACAAATAGACCTGACATTTACAAAACGTTTTATCTAACAATTGCAGAATACACATTCTTCTCTTCAGCACATGGAATATTTTCCAGCATGGACCATATGTTAGGCCACAAAACAAGTCTCAACAAATTTTTAAAAACTAAAATCACACCAAGTATCTTTTCTGACCACAATGGAATAAAGCTAGAAATCAAAGAGGAACTTTGGAAACTGTACAAATATATGGAAATTAAACAACATGTTCTTGAATGATCAATAGGTCAATGAAAAAATTAATAAAATTTTAAAAATTCTTCAAACAAATGAAAATAGAAACATGTTAAAATCTATAGAAAAGGCAGCATTAAGAAGGAATTTTATAACAATAAACACCTACATCAAAAAAGTAGAAAGATTTCAAATGAATAACCAAACAATGCACTGCAAAGAATAAGAAAAGCAAGAACAAATCAGAGCCAAAATTAGAAGGAAAGAAATAAGAAGAATCAGAGCATGAATAAATAAAATAAAATTAAAATAACACAAAAGATCAACAAAATTAAAACTTGTTTTTTGAAAAGATAAACAAAAGTCAACAAACCTGTAGCTAGATAAATGAAGAAAAAGAGAAGACTCAAATGAATGGAACCAGAGATTAAAAAGGAGATATTATAACTGAAACCATATAAATATGGAGCATCATTAGAGACTATGACCAATTATATGCCAATAAACTGAAAAACCTAGAAGAAAAGGATAAATTCCTGAACATATACAACATACCAAGATTGAACCACAAAATAATAGAAAACCTGAACAAATCAATAATGAGTAACAAGATTGAAGCAGTAATAAAAAGTCTTCCATCAAAGAAAAGCCCAGGACTTGATGGCTTCACGCTAAATTCTACCAAACACTTAAAGAACACCTATAATACCAATTCTACTAAAAATATTCCAAAAAATTGGAGAGGAGGGAGTACCTTCATTCTATGAGGCTAGCATTACTCTGATATCAAAACCAGATAAAGACACAACAACAACAAAAGAAAACTATAGGCCAATATTCCTAATGAACATAGATGCAGAAATCCTCAAAAAAAAAGAAAGAAGGAAAACTATGGCTGAGCGCAGTGGCTCACGCCTATAATCCTGGCACTTTGGGAGGCCGAGGCGGGAAGACTGCTCAAGGTCAGGAGTTCGAAACCAGCCTGAGCAAGAGCGAGACCCCATCTCTACTAAAAATACAAAGAAATTAATTGGCCAACTAAAAATATATAGGAAAAAATTAGCCAGGCATGGTGTCACATGTCTGTAGTCCCAGCTACTCGGGAGACCGAGGCAGGAGGATTGCTTGAGCCCAGGAGTCGGAGGTTGCTGTGAGCTATGATGATGCCATGGCACTCTAACCCAGGCAATAGAGTGAGACTCTGTCTCAAAAAAAAAAAAAAAAAAAAACTAGGAACAAATTAAAAAGATTATACAGCATGATCAGGCAGGATGTATCCCAGGGTTAAAAAGGATAGTTTAATATATACAAATTAATAAATGTGGATCACATCAATAAAGGGGAAAAAACATATGGTTATTTAAACAGATGCTGAAAAAGCATTTGATAAAATTCAACACCTCTTTATGATGAAATCACTCATCAAACTGGATATAGAAGGAACATACTTCAAAAAATAAAAGGCATATATGAAAAACTCACAACTAACATCATAGTGCATGAAGAAAAGTTCAAAGCCTTTCCTCTAAGAAAGAAAACAAGACAAGGATACCCATTTCTGCCATTGTTATTCGTCATAGTCTTGCTGATGTCACTCCTGTCTCATCTGTTATTATGTTATTGTAGTGTTCCATAGTAATTAACTCCCAGTTATACTCTCAAAAACTGCAGTAAGAGAGACCAAGAAAATCAAGGACTTGCAGACTCTTTTATTTGGTTCAGGAATCATAATCGAGAGGCCTACAGTATGAGGGAATGATAGAGCAGAATAGAAAGGCTGTATACCTTTTTGTAGGTGGCAACTTCAGGTAGATTTAAAAGGGTGGGACTCAGAAACTCAGAATTCAAACTAAGCAAACTGTAATGGCTCTTAAGCTTAGTATAAAAACAGCAAAATAAATAAGCAGTTGCTATCTGATGCATTTAAGAGTTTTTCTTTTAAGGCAGAATTTTTGCTTGTTTGATTTTTGATTTTTGTCTTTGGTAACAGATGTACTCCATGTTTTACAGATTCAACGCTGAGCATCACTTGCTGACGTGGCAGTGATTTGGATCTTTTCTACACTATTGCTGAAATGAAAGCTGCTGCCCTGTTTTGTTTCTTCTTTTGTAATGAGTAGAGGCATGTTGACCACTACTTATTAGCTCTTTGATCTTTTTTGTTTTTGAATATATGGTCAGGACCTTGCCAGTGCACAGATTGGCAGGCAGAAATTCTAGTAGGGTCAGGCCCATGTGATAAACTGCTTTGCTCTGGGAAAAAGTGAGAGCTGTGCAGAGCAAAGGCTGGTGCATATTAAACATCCTCATCATCAGGAAAGAATGTGCTTTCCTGAGTGTCTGTTAACATAGGACTGCTGCCTCTTCATAAATTCAAAAGACCCTCATTTAGAGTCACGTTATACAAGAGACTTGGAAGTTCCAAATGTAGCCAAATACAGTAGAATTTAAAAGCTCTATTGACTTAAGCAAATCTATTTCACAAGTAAAAAACGTGTTTAATTGAACTTGCTTTGTTCTTAATTTCCATTTTATTTGTCTCTTGCTTTTTCTAAGACAATATATGCATGGAACCTTCCTCCATTAGAAATTAAGTCCTCTCTGCCCCCTGTTTACATTTCAACAAGCACAGTTTCTCTTAATGGCACTTAATGATCACAATATGTACTTTTCAAAAAAGAGTCATCAATTGCTATTATTAAGAAAGAATATTGTTTGTTCACTTTTCAATATGACTTTATTTAAAACTATGTAGTGTTAATTTAACAAATATATGGCACTTTATTATCCAAGCTTAGAATAAGAGTCATTGAATCAATGTCCAAAGCACCTTTGGAAACATTTCTAACCCTTGGGAAACAACAGAGGATTCTATGGTGGCTGGCGAAAGGTAATAGGATAGATTGTCATGATGGCTCTGGCACAGCCAGAGAAACTGATTCTGGGTCTGAATCTGCCATTTGCAGGTAAATCACTTCCACTTCTCTGAACCTCATTTCTTCATCTATAAAATAGAAATAGTAATAAACTTATGTCAAAGGAATTTTTATGAGAATTAAATAAGAATATGTAGAATGTGTGGTTAATTATATAAAGAAATTTAAATATTGAATCTCACTGAATTTAATAAAAAAAGCAAGGGGGAGTGGATGTTTTGTAAATTCTTATTCCTTACTTGGTTCAGAGTAGCTCTTTATCAATTTCCCCTCCTTGGCTCTGCCAAAAGAGTTTGGGTCTCAAATGTTGGGGATAATATTTTCTTCTATTGGCACAATCATGAACATAGAGAACTGTGACCAGTAACTTATTTCTACAACCTAAGCCTTGGGTTTACTTTTGCTTTCCCTTCTGGTACAAACAGTCCAGCAAGCTGAGTGCTTAGTGCTGTGCAAAGCAGTTAACACCTCATGATCCTCCTTCACCTCTTCCTTCTCCATCACTGCCACCACGGCCACCGCCACCATCCCCACTGTTGCCCCCACCACCCCTACTGCCAATATCTCTACCACCACCACTGTGCCTAAAATTCTTCACAGTCCTAATGTCTTTATCACCCCACCCAAGAGCCCTCTCCTCGTGCTCCTGCCCTCCATCTCTTCTTGTCTAGAAACATCCCAGAAGGCAGAACAATGAAACGTCTACCCAAAGCTATCCCCCTTTTAAACACTTTTTTTGTTCCCAGCCACTATGGTCCAGATCACCGCTCCCCAACCCAGATGATATTTTCTCTAGCAATTTACATTTGCATCTTCATCCTTCTCAAAGATTGAGGGATAGTTACAGAGTTCAAAATGTCTTGATCTTTTATTCCACCTCTGGTAGGAGCATGTGTATTCAGAAGTGTGACTATTACCCAAACAGTAGATGCAGTTACAGTTTTATTTAGTATTTGGGAGAATAGGATGGGATGATGTTGGAGAATTGAAGGAGCACTTGATTTTAAAATTTTGCTTGGGGCCCAAATTTCAAGTTTAAACATTTTTTGCAGTATCAGGCAAAGCACATAAGCTCTGTATTTTAGCTCCTCTGTTCATTCATGGGAAATGACTACATGTTTATCTATTATGTGAGAATTAAATTTCAGTGTATATTGATACCCTTGAATTAAATACAGAATTACTTTAGCAGCTTCTACAATGCTCAGGTCACAATGGAAAGGACCTAAACATCTAAGGAAGATACTTTTACCCGTGTGAAAATCTATTTCAACCCTTTAAAAAAAACCCCAAGACCAGGTTCCTTTGAGATTGCCAAAACAAAAGAAGAGTGGTGGTATTTACCTGAAGAAGTAAGCATGGAATGTTTGGAAAAGTGTTCAAGGAAATTAATATCACAGCCTCTTCAATTTGCTAAACCATGGATGTTTGCATTGCTGCATTTTATAGCAAGAATGAAAGCTGATTGCAGCTGACCCTTTGTCCAGCCGGAGATAGCTTTCCATACCCTGAGCGTCCACCATTCACCTCTTCTTCTCACTAAACAACTGTCAATGGAAGAATGACAAGAGACAGACTAGGGGTCCGTTTAGTATTCCACAGAAAACCTGGATGAGGTTCTCTCTCCCTTTCTCTCTCTCATCTCTCTCCTGAGTCTCAAGTGATTTCAGTGTCTAGGACTGAACTATATTATAAGTCTCTCTCTGACCGGGATACATGAGTGTTTTTGTTGTATTCACACTGCACTGTAAGACAGTAATAAATGTCAGTTGCTAAGTGGATGTGAAAGCAGAAGATTTCCAAAACAGATTTTAAAGACATTCCTGGTTTCTTAAATCAGCATGATAGAACAGTGCACTTAACAGATGGTGAGAACCTTTTCCCTGATGCTGACCTTTCCTTCCTTCAGTTTTGCCCCATCAGTGCAGTAGCTAGTTCTATATCCAAAGGGTCTCTCTTTTTCGGGTAATTCTTCCAAGTAAAGTAGCCTAGCATCCTTATTTGAACATATTTATGTCAAGTAACTACTTTCTACTTCTGTAATTTAAACGTCAGCAGGAAGTAAAAATGAAGTGAAGCTATCAGATGAGAATATCGTGATTCTTGGTGTTCCTCTTATTTGGATGCTCCTAATTTCAAAGGCAATTCTCAAGAAGATTCTGAGCTATAGTACTGCCTCCCCAAGATGAATACAGTGGTGACTGTAAAGTCATTACTCCGTTTGCTGTATAGGCCTTTCCTAGACATTGTTCTAGACATTGCATAGAAAAGTCCTAGTTACCAAATGAGGTTATTCTATTTTAGATACTAGAAGCCTTATGTAACCTGCTGTGTTAGCTTGTTCTGTCAAAAGTGAGGCAAGAGTTTATTTTTATTGTTGTAGAGTATCATATTTGGGTTAAAAAAGGAGATTTACAGTCCCTTTATAAAAACCAGTCTTCATTCAAGAAATGCTTTATAAATACAGACTCTAACTTCCACTCAAGCATTTTAGAAAACAGGTGAATCGAATGTTTTGCCAAAGGCAATAGACTCTCAGAAAAGACCTCAAACAAGGCCAGTGTTCCTCATTCTTGATTCTTTCAAATAATTTCAGTACAGTGGAGCAACCTGGGTCTAGAATTGGGTAGGAAGGACATAGGGAAGCAGGGGTGCACCATTTCAGCAACCTAGAGAGGCAGCCCTACCTACAAAATTCTTAGTATTTTCCTCTGATTTTAAACTTTACATTAATGATTTTTATGTTCACAGCATAATCCTTTTTCAAAAAGTATTAGGTTTTGTAGTGATATTCTAATCAAATTTTTATAAAACCACTAAAGCCTTTTGAAAAGTACTTGCCTAGTTAGGGTCAAACACATGCAAGAGAAACTCAAAGATGAAAAAGAACGGTGTGTCTCACTTTCTGTCCCTCACACAGAAAATTTTCCCCAACATTTTATCAGTAAATAAATATAGAGTAAAATTATTCTCATTATAAAAGGATTTCTCACATCACAAAAGAATCACAAAACACCTTTACATGAAATTTTAAAGTGTGCTCATAAATGTTTAAATATTCACCAGAGAGGGTTACCTATCAACCAGAAAATAAAACAAATCTGAAATTATAAGACAAAATTAATGGGTGGAATCACCAAAATATGATGAGGTGCACATTTAATTGCTTTAAGTGGGTTGCTTTTGTTCATTGATTAGTATTTAAGTATGCAGGTGAGGACATTGATGTCTCTGACCCACTGCTAAGACATACTTGTGAAATGCAGAAAGCTCACATCCCAAAGGAAAGGGGCATCACCTAGAGCTCAGCACTTATTAGGTACCAAAATGCTGCTCGCAATTTCCACTTGCAATCTGATCTCTCAGGAAAAGAGGTCATTGTGTTTAATACAAACAAAGCGGGCTTGGTTCATGGGCCTGGTCAACACCTGTGTCTCTGCTTTCATGCACTGTTTTAGATCTCCAATGTGAGGACAGGTCTGTGCAATGTTTGAGAGAGTCAAAGCCATCCTTCCATGGACTTTGGCCTCTTCTGGGTCTCACTTGAATGCCCATTCTTGTTCACCTGGAGAAATAAAGGGCTATATCAAATTGAAAGCCAAATGATTTTCTTATACCCACACGTTTGCTTTTGATGATGAATATTTTTTAAACCACAAGTCCCTATTAAATACTTTGACGTGATGCATAAATAAAATGTAATATAAAAGCATAAAACTTAAGTCTCTACAACTGAATCACAGATTTAAAACTGGTGCAAGCAATTTACAATTGCAAAGATGTGGAAACAACCCAAGTGCCCATCAATACATGAGTAGATTAATAAAATGTGGTATATGTATACCATGGAATTTTACTCAGCCACAAAAAAACAATGGTGCTCTAACACCTCTTGTATTATCCTGGAT
>CAUYRT010083255.1:0-41022 GCA_963574885.1 Lepilemur ruficaudatus
AAAAGGGTGGGGCATGGTGGCTCACACCTGTAATCCTAGCACTCTGGGAGGCCAAGGCGGGCGGATGGTTTGAGCTCAGGAGTTCAAGACCAGCCGGAGCAAGAGCAAGACCCCATCTCTACTAAAAATAGAAAGAAATTAATTGGTCAACTAAAAATATATAGAAAAAACTAGCTGGGCATGGTGATGCACACCTGTAGTCTCAGCTACTCGGGAGGCTGAGGCAGGAGGATTGCTTGAGCCCAGGAGTTTGAGGTTGCTGTGAGCTAGGGTGACGCCATGGAACTCCAGCCTGAGCAACAGAGTGAGACTCTGTCTCAAAAAAAAAAAAAAGAAGAAGAATTGTAATTTAATAGCTCAATACAAGCTGGGTATGGTGGCTCATGCCTATAATCACCCCACTTTGAGAGGCCAAGGCGGGAGGAGCGCTTGAATTCAGGAGTTCAAGAACAGCATGAGCAAGAGCAAGACCTCATCTCTACATAAATTAGAAAAAATTAGCTAGGTGTGTTGGCATGCTCCTACAGTCCCAGTTACTCAGGAGGAGGAGGCAGGAGGATCACTTGAGCCCAGGAGTTTGAGGCTGCTGTGAGCTATGATTGTGCTACTGCACTCCAGACTGAACGACAGAGTGAGACCTTGTCTCAAAAGTGTTTTTAAAATAAATGAATAAATAAAAGCTCAATATAAATTAATCCTCACAAATGTTATCATATATATCATATGTATCATTCCTTATTTTTCAGATGAAGAAACTGAGTCCTAGAAAGCCTTAGCAACTTGCCCAAGTCACCCAGCTGATGGAAGCAGAGGTAGGATTTGAATCCACTTGTTCTGATTTCAAAGCCAAACTGAATCTATAGATTTCTTAGAACTATTAAAACAAGAATAAAAGGGACATGATCTGAAGTACCAAATAGATAAGCACACTGATGATTCATTAAGTTAAAGTTTCTTGCTTACAACTGTTTTTTCCTCAATCACTTATTTTACCAAGACAAACCAAGATGTAGAAAATAAATGAGTAATTAGTATTGGCCTTTCTCTGCCCGCTGGTAGATAATGCCTTAGGAGTCTTGAAACAGACAAAATATGGATGCAGAAAAGATGTAGGAATCAAAGCTCTCAGCTAAGTCATGAATAAAAAATAAGTTCATGAGAAATTGAGAGTGTTTTATGGCAAAATTTCATAAGACTTTGTTTTAATTAATAATTCCTTCTGATATTCACTGCAACTTAAAAAGTTGAGCTTTATAAGACACTGAAACTTAAAGAAAAACAAAAACAAGCATGAGCTTCACCCACACAAGGTTGCAATAGTTAAAAAGCGTCCTGCAATTAGAATTTTTAAATGCAAATAAATTCCAAATACCTGGTCCAACCATGACCTTTTTACTCCAGTTATCTCCATGTACTGGGAGTCACTTTCTTTTGGCCACTAAGTGATTTTTTTTAAGAGATGAGGTCTTGCTATATTACCCTGGCTGGCCTTAAACTTCTGGCCTCAAACGTACCTCCCACCTCAGCCTCCTAAGTAGCTGGGACTACAAATGTGTCAAGAAGCCCAGCCTAAGTGACTTTTTACTAAATCTATTCCCACTTTTAAGTCTAAGTTTCCTATTTTAACACAACGGGGACTAAGTAGCTAAAAATTCTGAACACAGTGGTTATATGTTTTATTTTCTTTTATTCTATAGATTATATGAAAAACAGGAATGTTATTTTTATTTCAGAGATTTGTACACCGCCTCCTATTGCACAATAAAGAAATATAGGTGAAATGTCTTTGAAAGTATGTAATAAATGTATACATTTATCACATTTTAAGTGACAATTTAAAAATTGACTTTGTTGTAATGACACCCTTACCAGAGCTGGGGTGTGAGATAGAGGTCAGAAGTAAGGGAGACCCGATGCTCTCACACATGTTGTCAATCTCTCCTCCCGCCCTCCTTAACCATTCTACCAATAAGGTCAGACAGCTCAGTTCCATTCCCTTTCACACATAGACCTTCCAGCAGTATGTTTTCATTTCTTCTTCTCTTTTGACTCAGCACTTAACTGTTTCTTGATACATATGCCTCCTGGAGGAAAAAGGCATTTGTCGTCTGACTCCAGAAAGCCAGAGAACATGCAATGTTTCTCCAAGGTGGTGTTAATGTTATTGGGATAGGTCTTCTTAGTTGGAAAGCCATTTGGCATCCCGATTCTGGGGTCCTGAATGCCAGTGACCCTCCCTACTCCACAGCTCCCCAACTGCAAAAACAAATTCAAATAAAACAAAAGACCACCCTACGTATTTCCATGACCCCTAGGGAGACAGTGTTTCCCTGATTGTCCATCACTAATTTGAACTGAGTTCCTCATTTACTGTCTAGGAAACTAAGCCTCAGAGTGATGAACAACTTGCTCCAGATCGTGCAGTTAGTGAGGATTTTGTTTCAGTTGACCCTTCCTCATATTGAGAGAGAACTTCTGATTCACTACACACTCATACACACGCAGTTATTTCAAATACACTTTCCAGAAGTGAATACAGTTTTGAACAGAGATATTGACCTCCGTGACAATGGCGTGAAAAGGCAAAAAAATAGATAAATAAATAAATAAATGAGCACTTGCTGTAATGTTTACTTAGAGCAATTAATATGAAATATTTGTGAGGTGCACTGTATAAACAATATTCTGTTAAGTCGTTGGGTCTCTAAGTGAGATGTGCAAATCCTTGGAGGTCTGGGGCAAGCTGAGCAAATTGGTCATTCCACTATCACTTCAAGACAAATAACTGGCAGTACATGTCACCAGTGATGAAATTCAAGCTTTCAAGCAAAAGCTAGAATTTTGGAAAACTTCCATCCTCCACTACAAACTTGTCAGGTTTCCAATACTTACAGACTTTTCTGATGAGATTGGTGGTGACACTAACAAATATGATATGTATTGTATTCATACATTTCTTATATCGAATAAAGAAATGCGTCAACCTTTGGAAGATCTGCAAAATCAATGAACCAGTATTTTCTAAATGACCAATGCATGATGTTACAGAATCATGCATGGGTAATGATCCATTTAAAGTGCAAGATACCCAATGAATCTTAATATAGAAGAGATGAGAAGTTCATTGATATGGTTTCAGATCCCCATTGCAAACAATCTTTAAAAAACTACCATTTGACAAGTTTGGATATAATATCAAAAAAGAATATTCATAATTATCTTTTTTAGAAGACTGTTTCCAACTACATGTCCGGGTGAGGGCAGATTTTCTTTTTATACCTTATTCAGAGCAATATTATGACAACAGATTGAATCCAGAAATAGAAATGAGAATGCAAATGCCTTTTATTAATGCAGACAGTAGAGAGATTTATAAAAATGTAAAGCAATGGCATTCTTATCACTAATTATATTGTTTTAGAAAATATATTATTTCTTTTTTAAAACATTACAGATGTTAATATTAAATGATTTATTTTAAAATTAATTAAATATATTTTTTTAAATTGTCCTGTTTTCTAGTATGGTAAATACTAATAGATAAAATCTACAAAGACAAAAAGCTTTTGTGATTCTCAATTTTTCAGAGCACAAAAGTGTTCTGAGGACAAAATGAGAACTGTCATGTTAAATGGTTAATGCTATAATTTTTATCTAATCCCATTCTTTCCAAATTATTAATGTTTCAGAATACTAACAATCCAGTGACATGTGCTTTTTACTCTTAATTCTGAAAGTAAGCTCTGTTATAACAAAGAAAGTTCTAAGGAAACTTTGGCCATCATATTTCTTAGAACTTTTAAAGAGAAAGAAAACCAGCTTCAATCTTAAATATGATAACATCAGTGTGATTCTTCAACACAGTAAGAAGAATGCTCAGAGAAATTTTGAAGCCTTTTGTGAGATTCTATTACTAGATTCCATAGGGTCAATAGAAATAGCTAAAATTGATTCCAGTATTGTCTTCCTAAAAGAAATAGCCTTTGAGGAATTTCTAGTTTCGTGTTTTAATGGAAAATTTAATCAAAACTTAAAAACTGATTCCTGGTATTTCCACCAGAGGTCATGGATGTGTATTCTAGAAAGAAGGTTGAACTATCTCTTTAAATCTTTCACCTCTCTGTGGTATCACTGAAGGTGGACATTGAGCTCTTTCAAAGGAGAGAAGTCCCACCCTCCAGGTGTTAAAGCTTCATGAGAGGTCATAGAGTGTTGGACACCCAAGCTAGAATGCTTTCATTTACTAGCTATGTATTCACAGGCAAGATACTTAATGTCCCTTGACTCAGTTTACCCATTTGTAAAATGGTACCAACATCCAGGTAAAGTGCTTAGGAGAATAAATGGCATATAGAAACACTCAATAAGTCTGAGCTCTTATTTAAAGAATAAATTAAGGAAAACTCAACTGGTAAGAATGTACCCATATTAGAGTCATAGAAAGGTGGAGATCATCTATAAATACGTTTATTATTGGAACATTTGTAAGTAGAGAATGTGTTGTAGTGCCTACTGATTTGACAGACCTGAAGATCCTGAAATTCACATGTAATGAAAAGTTTGTGTCTAATCAATAGTTGAAAAAACCATTTTTAAAAAATTCTAAGTGTGAAGAATGTCTTCATTCTTAAGTAGATTAATACCAATATTATTTCTATACATTTTAGTCTCTGGACTACTTTTATATCTATCTGATAAATTACAAGTAAATGTCATAAGTCAAAGAAAGGTTAAAAGCCAAATTACTATGACCCTTAATATTTAAGAATATAAATCCATACAAATTTTGTTTTGTTGTATATCTGTAGCAGATTCGTTTTATCAGTTATTTTAGCCTACATAAAAAAATTAATAGAGATTCATGGTTTCAAAATATTGTACATTGCCATAATTATAAATGTTCTCTACCTTGCTATGTTTCCACTGTTTTTCTTGCCAAATGACCTCAATTTGTCAACACTGAAGAAAAACATTTAAAAAAATCCTTTTCCTAGGCAGTATTCTTGCTAATATAGAACATTAAAATGTACCTTATGTATCATAGGAATGTGATATACTGCTATTAGAGATCACATTAATTTTAATAGATTAAAACAAAAAGAAAGAAACAGATAGGAAACAGCATACACTATTTTTCTAATGTAACCAAATATTTTAGTATTATGACAGTGAAAAATTGATAGACTCTTGTCCTTATCACATTTCGATTCTAATGTGTTGGTGGTGCTTTCAGAAATGAACACAAGCACTCCCTTTTTACTCTATACCTTGTACTACATAAATGATAAGCTGGTTCTTGGAAGAGATTGTTATATTGAGACTGTTATATTGCTTTCTCATCTTCCATTCAAAATGGGAATATTTTAGGCATTAGTGTTATGCTCCATCACCTAGAAAAAATGATCAATGGTTCTTCCTCACTACCAGTACAACTTCAGTTACGTATGCCTGCTGGTATGTTTTACAAACTTTAAAATTATAGTGATGAACTGGTTAAAGTGATTTTTCTTTTCAATAAACCTCAAATAGATTTAAAAAGGACATTCCTGGGAGCTGCTAAATATTCCCCCACTCCTAAAATTCAGGAGAGAGATGACTGTGAGAACACAGTATGCTCAGAATGACTGTCAGACAGAACACCATATGTGCACAGTACATCTACATTTCTAATTTCATAAGTAAGCACTTGCGCCAAATCCTGACCTACAGATGTCAAGAAACATACATGTCAAATACTTAACAAGCAAAGTCTTTTTTCTTAAGATCACTCAGTTTTCTTTTTCTTAGCTTTCTACAGGACTCTATTTAAATAAATATAATTTTTAAATAACGTGGTATGTATTGCTATATCAACATCCTAAACATTGCATTAAAATAGTGTTAGAACATTAACATAAATGCATGTTAAAAGAAAAATTATATATCATAACAAATCTATGTCACAGGCTTGTTTTTTGCTCGCCCAGCATCTCTCTAGAGCATCACTTCTGCCCTGTTCTGAATCCATGTTCTTCTGATGTGTGGACCTCAAACCTGAGTCCAAGACAGGGACACAGCCACAGTAATTAGTTCAGGCTAAACCACTTAGAATGAATCCCAGTTTTAGGCTGGAGTTTAGGTGGAGTTTAAACTAGCAGGATACAAGGCCCTGTCCAAGAATGAAGTCAATCAAGAATAGAGAAAGAGAAATTCAATCCTGTACCATTATTTGACTACCTGGATCAATCACTGTCAAAATTCAGATAATCTCTGAACTTTTTAGTCACACAAAAAAATAATTCTCTTTTTTGTTTTAAGGGGCTTTGACTTGGTTTCTACTATTTGCAAGGAAAATGCTCTCATTAATATAATCCATTACTCCAGCAATGTAAAGAAAAAAAATCTTTAACACTCTACTTGGGTGAGATTGTGATGAATCTGTTTTCCCAAATACTCCAGGGGGTTGTACATCATTTTAAAGGTTTCGAAAGCAATATGAATATAACGAACTGCATACCATGTCCAAATATTTTGCTTAAGGCTACAATATGACAGGTTAAAAAATTGTTAATTACAGTGTTTTATATGTCCTCAAAAATTAAATGCAATCTAAGGCTTAACTATAGGACAATGGCTGTGCAAGTCTCAAATTATAAAGATTATGCAAAAAAGAAATATTTATGACACAATATCATATGAAAAGGATCAAGACAATATTGCATTTATCATAATAATTACAGCTATATAAAGTGATATATACACGAAGACAGGTGTTTCTCAACCCTGGTTACATATTAGAATCCCCAGGAGAGTGTTGTAAAAAATGTTGATGTTTCAGAAATTCTCATTTAATTGGTCTGGGGTAGAGCCCAGGCATTGGGCTCTCCTGGTGATACTGATGTACCATCATTAACAAAACCTTTAGAAGTATAAGAAAAAAAAAAAATGAATCCACTCACAATAAATTCACAAATATTTCATTTTTACATATTTGCTTATTCACAACTTGGCATTTTAGCATATTCAAATATTCGCTTATTTAGCATATTCACATATTCACAAGTTCTTTGTATGTAGACATTTCTCTTATCCATGGTTAGATCTCAAAATTGTTCAGGTTTTGATAGTTTCTCTGGTGGCTGAGACAAAATGGTAGCTTAATTATACCCTGGAATAGAACAGAGAAAAGAATGAGGATTCAGGGGTCTCTTTTCAGGTATAAATTAATTCATGGGTATTCCAAAACCTGGAATATCCTACTCTCTTGTTTTAATAATTTTAATGATTCTGAGATTACTTTTGCAACTTGCATTGTTTCTAGTAGGTTAGTCATACCAGTGCCTCTATCTGTCTCCTTCATGGGACCTTCCTCCTCTATAAATTGGAGAAAGCCAGAGGCCTTGGCTGTCCACACACACTACCTGGTGATCCATGCAAACGTGGCTCTCAACTATCCATCTCCAGGCCTGACTTCTTTACTGAACTTCAAATATCCAACTGCCTCAGCATCTCCACTTGACCTTAATCAAAACCAGACTCTTCATTTTTGCACCCAGACTTGCATCTCCCCCAGTGTTTCTATCTCAGCAAATGATACCACCATTCACCTACCCAGTCCAACCCTCAGTAACTTCCCTGAGTCTCAATCTCAACCCATGTGCACTTTATCAGCAAATCTCTTTGGCCATACCTTAAAAATATATCTTGGGCTCAACCCACTTCCCATCAATTTCAACGTCCTAATTTATTCCAAGACATCAGGATTTCAAGTGGATTCCTATACACAGCTTTATAATAGCCACTCTGCTTTCATGCTTGTCCCCCATTGTCTAAATTAGATAGGATCATTTATTTCCCCAGCTCATAACCCTCCAATGGCTTTCTGCCACAATCGAAATAAAACCTGCATTATGACCCCAGCTAGCTAACCAGGCTCTGTGTGATCTGGTGTCTGACTAATTCTCCAACATCCTTCAATACTCGCCGTAGCTTACTGAGCCCCAGATTCACACGCCTCCCTGTTATTCCTCAAAGATATCATGTGTCCTAGCCTCAGAGCATTTTCTCTTGCTGATCCTTCTGCCTTAATTTCTCTAACCCCAGATCTCTGCCTAGCTCAGACCCTCATACTTCTCTCCACTGTCTATTATAGGTCACCTCATCTGAGAGGCCTTTCCTAAAAACCTATTCTAAAAAAGCACCTCCCCTCACCACCCACCGCACTCTATCTTTTAAGATGTTTGATTTTCCTTCATAGTACTCATGACACTACCTGATGTTGTACATGTATCTGCTTATTATCTGTCTTTCCCATAATCTTCACAAACACAGGGGTTTGACCAATTTTGTTCACTGCTGTATCTCCAAGCTTTAAAACAATGCCTGGTACACAGTAGGCAGTCAATAAATGTCTGTGGAATTATAGAATGAATGAATCAATGAGAAAACAACGAATCAAGTGTTTTGTTTTCTATACATAGACTTTATTTTTTGAGCAGTTTTAAGTTCACAGCAAAATGAGCACAAAGTATGGAGATTTTCTGTATACCCCCAACCGCCACACCTGCATGGCCTCCCCCATTATCAACATTCCACACCAGAGTGGTACATTCGTTACAACTGATGAACCTGCATTGATTCATCATTATCACCCAAAGCACATGGTTTACATTAGGGTTCACTCTTAGGATACAGTCTCTGGGTTTGGGCACTTGTATAAATGACATGTATCTATCATAAACAATAGTTTCACTGCCCTAAAAATTTTCTGCTCTCTGCCTATTCATCCCCTCTCCCCCTTAACTCCTGGCAACCAGAGATACTTTTACTCTCCCCATAGTTTTTCCTTTTCTGTGATGTCATATAGATGGAATAATCAAGCAGGGTGTTTTTTTTTCCTTTTCTGCAGATGGCCAACTTAGCTCATGGTGCTTTTCTAGCACTGGCTTGGGAATTTAAAAGAGTTACTCATCCAGGAATTGTAAATTTTATTCATTTATAAGAGTGATAAAAAAAAACACAGAAAAATTAATCTCAGAAAAGAATACATTCACTGAAAGACTTAAAGAGTTGCTCTTTTTCTCTCCCCTCAGCTCAGATTATTGCCTTGATTTCAGAGAAGCTCTCAGTACTCAGCCTCACTTTAAAGTAAGCAGTTAATGCAGATAATTCAATCAACTATGGTAAGAATAGCAAGGATTAAACCTGTGGTCTTCTCTGGCCAGGTTGGAAGTCATCTTCATCACTCTCACTACAACTGCTTCTAATTTTAGTGACTCAATTGCTAGCCCGGGTCCCTTTAACAACTTTCAAACTCACCTCCTGCCTCTAGTGTGATCTCCTCAAATCTGCCCTCCACGCTGAAGAGTAAATATGACTGTTATTCCTAACTGAAAGTTTTCCCAAGTCCCCAGTACCACAAGACACACTTACTTGTCCCACTCCTCATTCTACCATTCCTTGGAGACATAGACTTGTCCGAGTCTTCCCTGACAGATGCGTACATACACGCGTCAGTTTCCCTCCTTTGTAGTTCCATTGTCTTCTGTAAGGGCACTTAGTGTAGCTCCCACAGAGCAAGAAAAGGCCAGTAGAAACTTCATGATTGTTATAATAGTTCCTACTGTTTAGGAGCATAGATCCTAGAACTAGATTGGGAATGTCCTACTTCTTACTATTTGTATAGCCTTGGGTAAGTTATTTAACCTCTTTGGCTTCATTTTCTTCATCTCTAAAATAGAGTTAATTATAGTACTAGAAGGCAGAGAGTTGTAATGGCTAAATGATCTGATAAACACAAAATATTCAGAACAGTGCCTGGAACATAATAAACACTATATAAGTGTTAGTGATTATTTCATCATTATTACATCTGCCTCAGCTTCCAATTTATGTCTGTGTTTTGACTAGGATACATGATAAATTTTCAGCAAGTTCAAATTTCTCCTCAGTGTTCATACATTAATCTGAGTTAGGAATTCTCTTACTCTCACATAAAATCCTTACATAGTAAAAGCAACAAAAAAGGAACTTATGTTACTTAAACTTTGAAATTCCAATTCTAATTGTGACTCATTTTTTTTTCCTGGTCCTATACATGCCTGTGTTAATTTGCTAGGGCTGCATAACAAAGTATTACAAACTGGGTGTTTTGAACAACAGAAATTTATTTTCTTACAATTCCAGAAGCTAGAGGTCCAAGATTGAGGTGTCTGCAGGGTTATTTTCTTCTAAAGTCTCTCTCCTTGGCTTGTAGATGGTGATCTTCTTGTATCTTCACATGGTCTTATCTCTGTATGTGTCTCTGTCCCAATTTCTCCTTATAAGAATACCAGTCAAATTGGATTAGGGCATGTTCTGACGACCTCATTTTAACTTAATTACCTCTATAAAGACTCTATCTCCAAATACAGTCATGTTCTGAAGTACTAAGAGTTAAGATTTCAACATATGAATATTGGGGGAAATTAATTCAGCCCATAAACAGGTCACATCCCTACTGCTAACTTCTTTTCTATAAAGCTGGGATAAATTATTGATATCCAAATACAGTATATGAACTCTGTCATTATTATAAGTCATAGTGCAATGAATTAAATATTTTGGGAAAACACAATTATTAATACCTAAATCCATGTGAAAAAAAAGTTTTCCTCAAATTTAATATAGCAGAATCCCAAGTCACAGCTTAACTATAATGATAAAATAGTATCATAGATAAATGAGTCCTCTATAACTATTTCTCTATTTCACAAAGAGAAAATAATATATTTTTAAAAGAGAATTTATTTGCAAACTGTCAGTGAAGATATGGATAAGTGCCAAAAAACTAAAGAAAAAATGATTTCTTTAGTTAAAAAGAAATGTTGAACTTAAATAATTTTTAAAAGCTAATTTTGAAAATAGTGACTTAAAATTAAAAATTAAAAATGCAATATATAAACTTGATGATACTAAGGACATTAATTCAATTTAAAAATTTAGCCTGGTTTCAGAAACACTTTAGTATTTTTTTAATTAACATTATTACTGTATAAGTCCTCAATCAACTTTTTCATCTTGCTATTATTATCCACCAATTTGTAGATGGGTCGGTCCTTGAATCTGTCTATAGCAATGCAGACCTGGGAAGTAACAACACAGGATAGCAATAGAATGTTATGGGTTACAGATTTCAGTCCTAGGTTCCACCCAGACTTACTCATTTAGTATGTAAAACAACAAAAGAGAAGGAAAAAATAAATTGAAGTAGGTACTTATTAATATTATAAACTTCAGAATAGGGTTTATACAGGATTAAATAAATTTGTTTAGGAGCTTGGCTTAAACAAGTTATTGGATAAAAAATCATTTTAAAACAAAAACAGATTGTAGTACCAGCTGCTTTTCTAATACATCATTTGTCCCATAGCATGAAAGGACAAAGATCATCTGTTATGCATTTTCTTGCTTTAGTGATTAATATGAGATATAGATAATAAATCAGATTTTCCTAAACACTTTACCCTCTGCCACTACAAAAAAAATGTATAGATAAGATTCCCTAATTTTTAGCGCATGAGTGACTTTGATGTGAAGAAAGGCCTTAAGAATTTTTGAATGAAAATTTTAAGTGCTGTAGGAGTTACTGATGTATAGTTTAATCTATTTGCAACTAATAGCCAAAGAGATGAATTCTGAAGTGCCAGGCCTGAGTTATTCACCATAAAATGCCTTGTTTAATGCTTCTTTAATGAAATCAAATCGTTAAGATAATGAAAATAAAGAGAAAGGTCAAGTCACCAAGGATAAGCCACTTAACCTTATATCTTATTGCATACAACAGCACAGAGTAGGAAACCAATCTTCATAAATTGGATTTATTTCATATTCCTAATGCTTATGAATAAATCATCTTCTGTAATTAAATAATGTGCACTGCTGTTCTGAAAAACCTACCATCAGTTGTGAGGATTGGTTTGGGTTTTCCAGATTTGATATATATCTGCTGGGGAATTCCCTATGGAGCCAAAGTGGTATGCTGTACCCTTGGGCACTTACTGAATCTGTCTGAGTATTTGAAGAACAATAGAAGAAAGAGAAGCTAATAAAGACTTCAGTACAACAGCTCAAGATAATTCTCTGAACTCCCTAAATTAGCCTGGAATTACATTTCATTTCTCACAAAAGAAAGCAACAGGTAATGTCACTATTCTGTTCTAACCCCCTCCCACAACATTTCACTTTCCAGAAATGTAATTCAGAAGCTGTACATTGCAAAAGTACTTGTGGGTGTATAGACACATACCTTCATAAGCACACAATTAAAAGGTCCATCTGTTTTTTGTTCCAAATAATTTTTTTCCTATTTCTGTAATGTAATTCTCCCCAACTTCTAAAATATTAATATATTTGAAGGGAAGGAATTCAAAACTAAGGATAACATTGTCTTTCATCTTTTAGCAGCATGCTTAAAGTACTTTTTAAAATAAGCTTCATCCTTCTGGAATTTTGCTGATTTTCACCTAAGAAATACATATAAATTTAGGTTTTTCTTTTATTCAAGTTTCATTCTTTATTCATCTGAAGCTAAAAGCGGATGATTCAAGTCTATTTTTGATAGCTGAAATAAATCAAAAGGAAAAGGTAAGCACTTATTTTCTTTATATAAAACTTATCTCACTTCCCTTTGTTTTATGCACAATAGAATATTTTGAGTTAAAAAGCGACTTTCACTGTGTCCATATGTCCCATAAAAGAAGCATTTAGCTTTTTTTTTTTTTTTTTTTGCAGAACCCCTCAGAAGATGCCACACTCCAAGCACACTCCCTAGAATGTTCACTCTAACTCCCTTTCTTTTCTTCGCCTTTCTTTTCTTTCATTGGAATGCAAGTAAATGAGAATAAGAATTCTCATCATAAAATGGCTAACCTTGAATGTACTCCGCTTTGTAAAGGAAATAAAGCAACGATTCCTCAAACTTCCATAATGTAATTACTACTGGTAAATAATTACTGATGACATATTACAACCCTTCAGTAGAAAATCATAGTTTCAATTTTTTAAAAATAAGATTTGCCTGTGTATATTCAATTTCAAAAACTAAATTCCATTATTCCTATTAAATCTCCCTATTTTTTCAGACATGCAATTTAAAGCTATTAAAAACAATTTTCCCAGGGGGAGGAGGGGAGTGGCAAAAATCTACCTAATGGGTACAATGAACACTGTTTGGGAGATGAGCACACTTATAGCCATGACTCAAGCATTACAAAAGCAATTCATGTAACCAAAAACATTTGCACCTTCTTAATATTTTGAAATTTTAAAAAATTTTAAAAAATTTAAAAAAATTTTTTTCCATGTAAAAACTAAGAAAATACATTTAGCTGTACTGCCCAGAATTCAAGGCTGCAACATTTATCTCGTCTTTTTTCAGGTTATGTCTACCATTTGCACAGCAATCTTTTAGTATCTGACTTTGACACCAGTTATTTAAAATTCTGAAATGCTTGAATGGCTTGAGTTGAGATTAATCTTTTATAAGCTACTTCCTGCTACTCTTTTAAACCTAAAACATAACTAACTGATCCTATGCTGTAAATAAAACACTACACATTATAGTTCGATTCAACAGAAGAATAAATGAAAAGTTCTCTTCAATAAAAGTCTCAGTCACATTTAGAAACATCTACCCAAAATATTTAATAGAAAATAAGACTTTTATCTTTTGACTCTAGCTAAGGAAGTGCATTTACTAATGATGGTTAAGCACTCAAAATTTCATTTTTAGAAAAAGTTTAAAGTATTTACAAAAGGACACCTTGATTACACTGAAATGATTCTTGTAAACTAACAGTGACTTCATTAATTAAATGGTGGGAAAAATCACTAAAAAAATAAAAATCCAATTGGGTGCAGTGGTGCACACCTGTAGTCCCAGATACTTGGGAGGCTGAGACAGCAGAATCTTCTAGGGCTCCAGGTCAGCCTGGGCAACATAGTGAGACCCTGTCTGAAAAAAAAAACTTTAAAAAATAAGTAAAAATTCCTGCTAATAAATGCAAAAGATGTCCTTACACAGTGAAGCAGCTTAAACATATGGGGCCAGAATATGGGGCATCTTGCCGAAATGAACATGTGACAGACATTATTATCATTCAGTGAGGATGGTAACATTGATTGACAGTCTAACAAACAAATGGGGGAGTAAAACTATACCACATTAATGTGTCTGACGGTGAGTAAACAAATGTAACTTGCTGAACAATGTTTACAGCATTGCATTCCACTTTCCCTCCTGCACAACTACATGAAGGCAAGTGATCATTTTATATTTGCAAAGCAGATATAACTTTTGGAGAAATATTCTAGGCACACCTTGAACCACAATTATTTCAATAAGAGTTTTATGAGTGTGTGGAAAATTTCCTGGAAAAAAATTAGAGAAATATTTTTCTTAAAAAGTGGTTTGTCTGCTTCAAAATCTATGAGAGTTAAAATTATATAATTTATTATAAAGTAAGTTATAAGACAATTAACCAATTCATCATTTTTTAGCTATTACAAAAATGGAGCAGGTTCTTTACAAAAAGTTTTGCTCATTGAGATAGTGTGTGACATGTTAGAGCTAGATTTTAAATGAATATAAACAGAATGTAGGTATTAACAGGAAAATATAAATAGCTTCACTAAACATCATCTGTATTTCCTTTTTCCCCCATGTCACTGGTGCTCACACCTGGTTTTATAAATGAACAAGACAAAGCACTTTATCTTTAGGAAGTACTGAAGAGGCAACTGCAGAAACAAATCATTATGAAAAGATTAGTTTTAATGTAATAATTTCATTTGAAAAATTAGACTTTAAACCTGTTTACTTATAAATTAATGTTTGAATTAATTTTACACTAAACATTTATTAAACCCATAATAAAAAACTAGGCAATAAAGTGATGAAGAAATGCCAGTAACTATAGCTAGGTCAGAGACTCAGAGACAGCTGTCATGGTTGCCTTTAATCAACTACAAACTTGGATTAGCATTTTTAAAACGATTATTATGATGGCTATCTAATTTTAAAAAAAGAAGTTGAATTAACAAAGTAAAACAATAGAATGGTAAAATCAAATGTATAATCTATTTGGTAGCAGAATGTAATATAACCTATTTTTTTCCGCAATTGTAACAACATGAATCACAGTTATATCCATTGTAGACAAATATTTAGTATTACTTGGCATTTCAGGATCAGCAGTATAGAAGGCACATGAAAGTAAGAACATGATGTTTGAAGACAGAGAGTGGACACATTAGAAAACCAGCTCAGTGTCCTTTTATCTGGACAATCTCAAAAATTACTTAAATTCTTTGGGCTTGAAAAAGAAAAAATGTTATCTACATCTAGGATTATGTCAAGGATTATAAGAGATTATATACATAAAGTACCTGGCACATAGGTACTAAATAAACCATTGCAACTGATCATTAGAGTTGATAGATAAAGGTTTCTGTGAATCAGCCCAGAAACACAACAGAAGACTGCCTGGATATTAGGAAGGGCAGCAAAGAGGGCCACCCAGGATTTAAATGATATACAAAAGAACTTTTCCATCAACAAAAACTGAGAATTATATATGACAGGTAGGAACACAGAATTTATATATCTAATTTTTAAAAAAATTATAGACACTGTTCAGAGTGATTTAATTCAATTATAAACATTCAAGTAACTAGACTCTAAATATTATAACAATCAAAATCTTTATAAATTTATCTTCAAATTGAATGCAAAACTCCAGTTACACACTAATGAGATTTTTTGTAGTACTCTATCAAAAGCAAATATTTTTATGTGGAAATATAATGAACAGTGCATTGCTCAGGACACACAAGACTAAGCTCTTATGGAAAATAGTTAAAGTATAACTTCCCTAGTTACAAAAATTTTTAAAATTTATAGGCTACATTGTAGGGTTCTGTAAGTTATTATTGATAACCACCATAGCTCTACTGGCTTAATTTTTTTAATGTTAGTAATCATCAAAATACTATCTTCAGCTTTAAAAGAACTATAAAATTTTATTGATACTGATTATCCTTACATAAATCACCACATGGATATGAATGGTATAATTTAAATGACTTAATCCTATCTGTAAGGCTTTTTGGGCTACAATTTAATTATAAATTGGATGCAGATTCCAAAAAGATGGCATATTCATCCTTTCACTGGCACTCCAAATTTCCTGGGCTGCTAATAATATTTCCCCAGATGTACACTTTATTAAGAGAGAGAGAGAGAAAAACATATTGAACAATTCAACTAGCATTGAACCATAGCATATTTAGTTGATATTCAGACTCTTAACATATAACAGTCTAAAATTAAATTTAGTCTGAAAATCTCTCACTGATATTCATAAAATGGAACCTGATTTTGGGTGACACTAAATTTCTAAGCACTGATATTCATTTTGAAATGAAAACTGAAAAATTCGAGATAGTCAAAATGAATCTTTAGGAATTAGACACATTTTTGAACTTCTTAATTTAAAGGAAATGCTGAGTTTTCAACTTCAGTATTTTCTTTCAATTATTGAAAAAAATCTCCTTTTAAACCCAAATTCTTCACCTTGAAAACAATTCTTTTTAAAGTTTTTTTTTAATAATCACCTTTTTTCTACAATGAAACTCTTTAATTCCAGAAAAACTATTTAATCTTAAGAAGTTGTCTGCATGTGAATCAAAAAAGATTGTGACGAGAACAAGATACGTAGTTATAAACCGACTTATATTATACTGTACACTGTATACTGTACACTGTACACAGCTCAGGGAATCAAAGGGAGAACCATGGCCTGTGAGGCCCTGCAGCAGCAGCCACTGCATGGAGCAAGTCAGAATTGCAGAATCTCAAACCCATTCAAGCAGAACCTGCATTTAACTGAGATTCCTAGGTGATTTACATGCATATTGAAGTTTGAGCTGCAATGGTAAAACAATCTGATACATTAATATTAGACACATTTGTTTCTTGTATTTTAATAATGAAATTAAGTTGATTCAGTGATAAAGTTTACTTTACATTTAAAAGCTAGGAAATCTGGGTTGAAAGTCACTTCAAAACTATGATTTCCCCTAAACTTTCACCCACAGAAGTAGACAGAAGGGAAAAATCTATTAGAGATCCATTGCATCTTTAGTTTAAACTCTCTCTTCCCTCTCACTCAGCTATCACTTTTCTTTTTCTTTTGAGAGCCCATGAAGCCAATCTCAGGAAACTGATTTCAATTGCATTAGACAACAGCTTTCTACTGAAGTGGGATTATCAAAGGTACAAAAACTTTCAAAAAGAGATCACCCAATTATCTGGCTTTATTTCACAGGGGGCAATCTTTGTGCTATTTCTGGCAACACAATATAGGTACATGAAATAAACTCTCTCATGTAATTCTAAGAATGTTATATTTGGGGACAAAATAAACCAGTTGTTCTCAGAATGAAAGCAATAAATGGTCATCCAAATTACTCAAGAAAGTAATATTGAGTCTTTGTTTTCTTTTAAAAAGTAGATGATTGCTTGAAGTACTAGAGAATCAGAAATAGTTCAAACTGAGCTGCACAGGAAGTAGGAAATAAGGCTCATCATGTCCTACCCAAGAGAATCTGAACAGCTGCTCTTTAATTTGGGAGACTGGATGATGACTGTGACAAGTGAAAGTGCCTAAGATTTTACTGCGTTGGAGTCTGAATATTATTTATACCCTATTTGACAAAATGGGAGAAAGGAGAGATTAACTGTAGGGAAGAAGAGAGACCTGGAGACAGAGATATTTCCCCTATCCTTTATATAATAACATGGATTCAGTGGCAGCAAATTAGCATATATATGTAGGAAATAAGTGTCCGAAACATGCTCTCAATTCTTGATAGGCCATTAATCACTATAGGATTAAGCAAATCAACCTTCCAATATCTACCAGAATTCACCCACTGAGGCTAGGATACCATCTGGCTGCTACTACTCTTTCTAATTTCTAATTTCTAGTCCTTCCTCAGTGCTAACCTTCAAGTAATAAAAGTAGTCTCCTTAAAAAACTTGATTTAAAATAAAGGCAATTAAAAATATATTTTGAAATTGTCAAAGGAAGTCATCACACGATTCAGAATATACTATTTTCATCTGGGCCCAATTTCTCCACATTACCATTTAAAATGCAATTACATGATTTATGCTAAGGGGTCTGAGTTTTTCATGTAATCGTTCAAGAATACAAAGTAGATTAATTAAATTTGGGGGAAGTCTATCTTTATCACCATTCAAAAAAGATTAATATATTTTCTCTAATTTACAGAATTAGAGAACTTAATCATGGATTTATGGATAAAGCACACATGCTTTTGAAACAGAAGTTAATTATCAGCAAAGAACTCATGGCATATTATCTACATTGATTTGTCCCCCAGCATATATTTTAATTTTTTGCTTTCAACAAATATGGTAATTTTTTTGTTAGCTTCACAGTCATCTAACAGAATGGTACTACAGAGAAGTGTTTTGTAGTAAAGAATCTTCATCCTCAGACCCCTCTATTATCAAGAAGAAAATATTAGGAAGTTTTAGAATCGCCTTTTAAAAGTGATACTGTGATTTAAATGTTACTTTTAGGCTGGGCATGGTGGCTCACGCTTGTAATCTTAGCGCTCTGGGACGTGGAGTCGGGAGGATTGCTTGAGCTCAGGAGTTCTAGATCAGGATGAGTAAGAGCGAGACCCCGTCTCTACTATAAGTAGAAAGAAATTAGCCAAACAACTAAAAATAGAAAAAATTTGCCGGGCCCGGTGGCGTGTGCCTATAGCCCCAGCTACCCGTGAGACTGAGGCAGGAAGATCGCTTGAGCCCAGGAGTTTGAGGTTGCTGTGAGCTAGGCTGATGCCACGGCACTCTAGCCCCGGCAAGAGAGTGAGCCTCTGTCTCAAAACAAATAAATAAATAAATAAAATGTTACTTTTATATATAGATCACATCTCCATACACAGAATGGAATGCCTGATAGTTCATAATCGGGTTGTAGATATTGGTAACATGGCTGATTTTGAAATAAGAAATCAAAATGCAATATAAACAAGAGACAGAAGAAGTATTATCATCAATTTTTACTCTTGCAGGTGTTAGAATCACTGTGGGATCAAGCAGGCATCCTCTTTTCAGGGTGTCACAAAGGCAGGCTGCAGTGGAGGTTATGTTGAACTGGGAAACCTGTTTCATTTCCAGGTTAGCCATTACCTAACGTTGCTGGGCAAGTCATATTTCTGGGCATTAGTACCACCATCTTTAACTTGAAGTTATTCACTATATCAGTGATTTTTACATTGTGAATTCTGTACAAGCAGCATCAGTACCACCTGAGAATTTATTAGAAATGCTACTTTCTAGGCCCCACCTCCTTACCGAATCAGAAACTCTGTGGATGAGGTTCAGCAATTTGTGTTTTAATAAGCCAGCCAAGTGATTCTGATGCACTCTCCAGTTTGGAGACCATCGGGTTGTGTGATCTTCTAGCTATGAGGTAATCAGGAAGTAGAACCACCTGTATAAGATCTTGTTAAATCAAGGACTGTGTCTTAGCATTAGCACCTAGAATGCCTCTGTGAATGAATGAATGAATGATTGGGGATATCGTCTTCATAGTGAAGTCACCTCTGCTTCCTTACAAATTCCAATTACACTTTATCTATGACTATTTTATGGCAAATGTCACTCTTTTATTATTATCCCCTGTTGTTACTGTCATTTGTACGTATGTTTTTATCTCTTCTTCAAAACAGACACCATTCATGACAAGTTTTCCTCTCCATATCCCATAGAGCAGTGGTTCTTAAACTTTACCATGAAAAAAAAAACGGAGGGCAAAGATCATTCAGCCCCAACCCTCCGTGTTTCTGATTGAGTAGGTCTGAGGTAGGACCTAAGAATATGCATATTTAACCAGGTGCTGCTGATACTGCTGGTCCCAGAATCTCACTTTGAGAACCACTACCACAGAGTATACCACTGGGCACATAGAAAAGTCCAGTGTATTAAAACACAAATACGAATGGTTACCTTGTAATTATTTGCATTATAAAATAACATGTATGCTTTTAAATGATTCAAAGTTGGGTACTTTAAATAGTAATTTTATTCATTTTATCTTTAATATGATTCATTTTTTAATATATAGCCTTTTCAGAATCATACTTACTGTATAAACCAAGGCATACCTTTATTTGGAAAACCACTGCAGAGGAGGGCACAGGTTTATAAGACAATGCAGCATACTCGTGTCTCCAAAATTCTAAAACTGTTTCAACTTTGCTATTGATAACTGTATAGAAATTTTAAGTCCCATTAACACTATAATAGCATTGCCATTCCAAGCTGTAAGTTTTCAGAATTGATGAATAAGACGACAGCCCAGAACTTTTCACTCTATATAATATTTGCCTAAAGATGATGTAGAACTTGGAAATATAGGTATTCCAGTTTTTCTGGTAATTGTGATCTATGTTTAGTGTTGCAGTAAAAATTAACTCCTTTCGCCTTATGACTAATTGTCCATTCATTCATTCATTTAACTAATACTGAATGCTGACTCACACCAAGCTCTAGGCACTGGAGATAAAGGGTGAGCTAAACTCCTCACCCTTATAGGCATACCTTCCAGTAGGAGAAATCAATAATAAAAATCATTTAATATCTATAATGTCTAATGAGCTAAGAAACCTCATTCACACATACTATATCATGAATTTAAATGTGCATTTTAACATAATTTTTCCTGAGTCAAAATAAAGTAAAATATTATGGCTAAAATCCCAAGTAAATACTTCTTCAATTACTTACCAATCCTTCTGTTTTCAATCTGCAGATTCTACAAACACCCCATTGCTCCCCACCTTCCTCTACCTTCTATTCCTGGAAACTACACATTTAATCTGAACGAAAGATATGTTAATTAGAGTTATATTGCATATATTCACCATGGCACGAAGCAGGGAGTTACATAAGAGAATGAATTATGGTTGCTATGAGAACCATAATTTAGTATTTTGGACAAAAGTTTTAACTCTATTCAGGTGAGCTACATTTAGAGAAAAATGCCAAGAGAAAAATACTCTGAAAGATCAATTTTCTTATAATGAATTTCATACAGATTTCATCTTTGCATCCAAAATGCATATAAAGAATAGCAATAAAATATCTATTTCACAAACTTAAATAAGGAGATGAAATTTCAATGGCACTGATATGGGCAGTGATCATAAAATTCGCTCATTTTGACTACTACATCTATTATTTGATTATTCTTGATAAAATATTCTGCTTTATGCCAGATTCTATAAAAAGTTTGTATTCTGATACCACAATGTAAAAATCAGGTTCTTGCAATCTATGTAAGCTCTGATATATACTTTAAACTCCATTTGGAATTCATTGCAGACAACAAAATCTGTCCATATTCTCTGGCAGACAAAAAAGACCATGTTTTTAATAAAGTGGGCCAGCCTTGGGAAATAAGAAAAATGATAATATAAGTGGTCTTTTTTTTTTAGTATGTAAATACTGAGAATTCCCATTGTATGGCACTATGTTACCATAACTGATAATTTTTACTATATAATTTTTAAACTTCATGTTAAAATGACTAAGCAAAAATACTTTCTAGAGGCCAATTATTTATTTATTTATTTCTGCTGTATTATCAACTATATTCATTGCCTAAAATAGTTAACACCAAAATGGCACTACAGTCCCACGCTGCACGCATCGTTGATGCTTCCCTGTAGGCTAGTACAAATCAATCCTATTACCTGTAATTAAGAGGGTAAATATTTCACCAAAATCACCACCACCTTGATAAATCCAAACTACTCTATGACTCTTGGGCACTTCACATACATGTTTTTTTCCTATTCATAAAATACTTCTCTTCTGAGTTAAAAGGTTTAAAAAGAAAAATTGTTACCAAATTTGCTACAAAATGTAAACTAGAAGGTTCATAATAGAACTTTAAAATTATTCTATTTTAAAAATAATAATCAAATGGGAATTAATCAAAGGGTATGTTTCATTTCCACTGAAAATGTTGCATTGAAAATCATTTCCAAGCTATAAAAGGTAAATGCAAATAATGACATTATAAAACATCCTATACAATTAATTTATTTGCTTCCATTTATGAATACATATATTTTCGTGGCTACTGGCTACAGTGATTCATAACTGAGTATTTTCCCTTGTTATAGACTTTTTAATTAGAAAGATTAGAAAGAAAACATAACACTCCACAAAACCAATAATACCTAGAGATAACTAAAAAAATGCTAGAAAACAACAGATGATTATAGAAGAAGAAAACTGAGTATAAGAAAAACAGGAGATTTACATATAACAAATCTGTTTTCTCTGTCTTAATTGTAATCACATTACCAAGTAAATCTTGGTTCCATTTTCAATATATACAAAGACACTACAAATAAAATATTTCTACCAACACCATCCATTTTAATACAAGATTATTCCTAGATTTGAGAAGCAAGTTTCAGCTACCCAAATCACTCACTTTCATAAGGTTTTTGTTTATTGTAAAAGATTATTTCATTTACTGCCTACTTTGCTTATAGACCCTTCTAGCTGATTAGAGTCTTTTAGTGGGCTTGGAGATTGTTCTTGCTCATTTACAAAATTGTGAGCATCCTCTACATACTAGGAATGTTTGATTTCCAAATGTGCCCCCTGTGGAAACATAGAATCATAATTGTCCCCATAGGTAGGGTGCCTAAAGCTTTTAGGGGCATACTGGATAGATTTTTAAACATCTATTTCATTTAAAAGTTAAGGACAAAAACAACCATGTCTGATTCAGAGTAAATTAAAGATCCGTGGTCATTGCGTTAATTCCACATTAATGAACCTGCTGACAGGATACTTTATGCTATATTCCAGGGTTTGGCAGCCACAGCGTAAGTGCTAAGTAGAGGCTGCCAGATCCCAAAGGCTCTTCATGACAGTGCAATTGCCACCGCCTGTGCTCCTGCTTGCCAGCCTGGCGGAGGGGCTTGGGCACAGGTAGGTGTGTGCAGTAAGCAGCAGTTAAATGACTGGACACAGTCATTTGTTCTGAAGGTAGCTAAGAGAAAAGGAAAGAAGGAATGAAGGGAAGTGGGGGGAGGAAGGGAGGAAGGAGCTAACTGTAAAAATGAAAATAAAGAGGGACAGGATGCATAAAGTGGATCCTTTCTGTCCCAAAATGAGGAAGTCGGGTATTGATTGCATAGGGGCCTGGACTGGGCTGGAAAGAGACTGTGAGGTGCACTGGAGGGAGATGACTGAAGGATGAAAACTTTCCAGCCGTCTCCCAAGGAAGACCCAAAGGGGTCGGAAACAAAACTGTAACACGGTAACCCTCAACTTCCCTTTCAGGATTCTTTCAATACTTACAGGTCTTTCTACTAAATCATGAGGCTTCCCTGAGGTAATCTCTGGCCACTCAAGTTCATGGCTCCAACCAGAACACACTCCTATTTTGAACATTCCTTCTCCCTCCAGGTAACCGAAGTCCCCAACAAGTATCAATTCCTGAATGCTATGTATTTCTCTTAGTGTGGATTTAATGAACTGACCAAAATGCTATTGTCAGCACAATAAAAAGTATCGGTATTTTAAAAGAGAAGCATCCATCGCAACGCTTTGAAGTAAGGACAGCCTTAATTGCTACTAGTTTACTCTAGGTTCAGCCCTCCTCTCCGCTCTGGTTTACGCCTCCTCCACCCCGACAAAGTCTAGTTTAGCGTACTGGTTCTAGACCAGGGGCTATTTTGCCCCCAAAGGACAATGTCTGCAGACATTTCTGATATTACAACTAGAGTGGGGAGATTTCTACTGGCATCCAGCAGGTAGAGGCCAGGGCTGCCGCTGAACATTCTAAAATGCATAGGACAGTTCCCCACAACAAAGAATTATTCAGCTCAAATGTTCATAGGACTGAGGTCCAATTTATTACAGCAGCATTAGCACTCCACCCCATAGGCTTTTTCACCTTTGGCCAGGAGAAGCCCTAAGCTTCAGTCAGTCCTGAGTCACAGTGAATCATAACTTTGAACACAAGGAAATCATCTGGTATTAGAGGAACATAGGAGTGGAGTTGTGGGCTGAAGAACATTCCACTGCAGCCTGCAGTTCATTCTCCTTCTCAGCTCCATCACATTCCTAAGCCTTAGCAACAAGGAAAGAGTACCAAGACCTCCTGCTGAATGCTACCAAAATGATTAAGAAAAATATTTCACTACCCTGACCACTATTTATGCTTCCTCAATAGCAAAATAAAAAGCTGGCTTGTACATAAAAACACAGAAAAAAAGATTTGCTTTTTAGATTAGCTTTTCCAATTGTTATTGGTTCTGCCTTTCATGATACAATGTTCTCTTAAAGAAAGAAAACAAATTTAGGTTATTTTTCATTTTTTGGGCTCAGCACAAGATTAGTGAGGAAGAAGACATGATCTAGAAATATTTTTAGGCAGCTCTAAGTATACTAAAATTAGTATTTCTACAATATAATTCATGTTTTTAAAATTTCATTAGTCAGTTTTAAAAATAAAACAAAGAGGTTATGCCCAAACTGAAGGTAATGTCTGTTTAGTGGGCAATCTTTTCTAGTTGGATCTTTTCACTCTATACCTCAAATATAGTGGGAAAATACTTCTCTTTAGACTATAGCATGAAAACCACATTTATATAGCCATCAGTTAAGCAGCTCTTAGATTTTTTTGTCAATTAGTGTGGTTTACATTAGTGACAGAGAAAACCATTTACCTGAATCAGATATGAATGAATGAAATGATATATAAAAGGAAACATAACAGGCAATATGACTAAGATAACTAAATTCAGTAATCAAACTTAGAAATACATTTGTAATTTTATTACCTGCTTAAAATGTAAAATTCAAAGCTATTTAAAATATATTTTATTAAAACATATTCTTATAGAATTATACTAGTGAGACTCTTTTCTTGAATGAGATATAATTCAATATGTTAGCTTCTAGAGAGAATATTTAAAATATTATATTAATATGTATATTAAATAACATTAAAATATTTTGAGTTTATGACTAAAATCAGATTTAGAAAACTTTATAAAATGGCCAGATGACATATAAAATATTAAGACCTTTACTCAAGTTATAAAACTGTAAGTAATAAATTTGCATTTCCTAAGTGGTTCTATAGCAATCAATTCAGGAAAAGAATGAAATACCTTCACATCAACTATTCTGTTACCTCTATAATTCTGTAACTTTACACACTTAAAAAGTATGTTGTTAAATTCATGAGATAGTCTACACAAATTGGTCACTAGAACTCATTTTGCAAACTGCAAGAGGTTAATAATCACTCTTCAATTCATACGGGTTTTACAATAATTGCTATTATTGTTACCTCAAACGACTTTTTACCCAACATTTCTTTCTCTGAGTTCGTTCCCTTCTTCCAATAAGCACTAAAGGCATGAGAACAAGAGCTTTTATATAAAATACCTATTAGCTTAGCAAACTTAAAACGTCAGCTTGATTCTTTGGCACACTCGTTTTTACAAGATTGTCTTTTTCAAAAGAAATATCCTGTCCTGAATCTTCTTTACATGAAGAACCCCAAAAGACTGTACACGAACAATTATTTCTTTCTTTGACAATATGACCTAATTGTCTTTTCCTTTTTGGTTTTTTCATTTAAAAAAAAATGAGAGTGAGTAAATTTCATAAATCTTTTTTCTCCATTTTCCTTCTTCCCTTGGACACGAAAATATAAAAGCAAAATTATTTTCTATTCTAAGTGTTCAATTTTAGCCAATCTCAAAAAGGAAGTTGGAGATGACATGTCAACTGAAATAAATGACAACAGTCATTGCACAGTTCCACATGCAACAAAACAAGTATTAATTAAACTTTATGGAATCCATTTTTATTTACAATATCCACATACCTTTCAAAGAAAAGTCCCCATGTGCAACAAATTTATCTACCCTATTGCCTATAGGGCAAACCTACAGTATTATAACTGATGGCAAATGTAGACGTACTTTTCCATATACCGTTATTACTTAATGTATGCTATTCTCACAGATTACGGTGAAAAAAAGCATAAAGTTGTTGCTCTTTCACCTGACTCCCTCCTATGTGTTAGTCCTTACATCACAGCTAATAGTAGTATGTGCTCAATAAATATTTGTCGCATAACCAATGAATCGATTTTAGCTATGTTTACCAATGACTACTGCAACCAACTGAGATCAATCTCAGGCCTTTTTGGGGCACCCGCATCAATAATCTTTTTCTTTTCTATTTTCAAAATAATTTTTTCTGCCTTTGCAATTTTTCACAATTACCGCAAACAAACCAACCACACATCTTCAAACCTCTAACAAACTTAGCCTCAGGTAGTTTTGCAAGATAATTCATTTTAAAAAGAGTAAGTATAGTCAATTGGACAATAAAAATACAAATAGCTGTCCTCTCCAATTCATAAAACAGATCAACACTCACAATTCCAAAAACCATTAGCCAATTTGTTTTTCCTGTCTGTCTATACCACTTAGCCATTTCTGCTTCTCAAGACTAACCATTTCACTAAGGCTGAAAAACTTGTCATTCTATTATTCTTTCATTCTTTTAATGTAAACTAGTTCTTTTCTAATGATTATTAACCATTTATTAAAATGAAATATCACATAATTCTGATTGTCTTAGACATGGTAAATAACTTCACAATAAAGGACATTTTAAAAATATATTATTCCAAAATAAATACAAGCCTAAAGTTCAACAGCTTAACAGAACCAAGTAGTAGTAATTTAACAGTAGAAATAACCATTAAATGAAAGCCAAGACAAAAATAGTATGCCACAGTCAGAGTTTCATTATACCATCGCAAGCCCTCTAAAACTGTCAGAGATCTCAAACTATTAGCCATAAACTTTTCAAAGTGAACCTTAGTCTCCGAACAGCATATAGGAATGTTCCTTTACCAGAAGGGCAGACTAAACTTAAAAAAAACCTTTTGTTTCATTTTATGTGTAGCTAGAATGGAAGACATAGTTCCAAAGACTATCTTAATAAATCTATCATGGGTAGGGGAGAAAAAAAAACCTACAACATTATTCAGCTTCTATTAGAATCATTTTAGTCTTATTTAATACTCCATATTCCATTCATTCAGCAAATAGTTATTAAACTACTACAGTGGGCCAGATTGTTGTGCTATGAAAATCACAATAACAGCAACAATAGGGTTGAGCAAAACAGTTTTTTTACCAAAATATTTATTATTATTATTGGAGTAAAAGCAAGCAAATATTTAAGTCCAGAAAATAATAAGAATGAAAAAGGAAATCTGAGTCAGGTCCCTTCTCCCCCACCCAAACATGATCATGTTATTCTTAACAACTTAATAGTAGCTATTACTCCCTCAGCCTACAAACTGGTATTAAACTCTCTGAATTGTAAAAGAGAAATTTGAAATGAGCAACTCTAGTATTTGTAATTAGATCTCTACTACTGTTCTTCAGAAGCCCCCCAAACTACCTTTAAAACCCAGATCTTTGACATACAGTTCTGGGAACTCTCATGGGAATTAAGATGTGTAACAAAACAAGGTACCTGGCACAGTTGTTTGGTATGCACTTTCTCAGGATGGCTAACAGTAGAACTGTATACATGAGATGGAATTAACTCACACCTGGAAGTCTGGCTAAGAAATCGTGTGTTATGTCTGTAGACATACATGTGTGCTGATCATGACCTGAATATTTAAATTCTCTAATATAATTTTTTCTAGAATCCTTTCTAGAAAGCATGAAAAGTTAAAAATCCTTGCTTTTAATCTTGAAGAGAAGACAAATACTTTAAAACATCCCTTTTGAAGCTATTTCTTTCAAAGTTTTTTCTTTTTGCTGGGCAAGGGAATGTTGATTCCGATTATTAGGCCAAGCCCCTATTCTAATCATTTTCTCTTTTAAAGTCAACTTCTGAGTTAACATTGAAAACCACAGCCAAACTCGTCATATAAAAAGGATTTTAAAAAGCTCTACCTGTATTGAATGAGTCTACCCCTCACCTCATATGCAAAACAGTCTTAGTGTAAATGATGTATGTTCTCTTCAACTGCAGACTTCACTAAAGATTATTCTATGACTGTGGTAGACAGCACTCTAAAATGTGTGACAGGGGTCTTAAGTATGTCTCTCTGATACCTAGGTTACTCTCAGTATAGGATTCATTTGGAGTTTGGACTAGATCCTTAGTTCTCTAAGTGTAGTCCCTAGAACAGCAACATCATGATCACCTGGAAATATGTTAGAAATGAAAATTGAGATCCTACCCAGACCCATTGAACAAGAAACTGGAGGAGGGGCCCTGCAATGTGTTTTAATACCCAGGTGATTTTGATATGTAGTCAAGTTTGAGAACCTCTGAACCAGATTCTCAAAACTTCAAAATTCTACTGTTATTAGATCAACTATCTTATTTAGAACTAGCACCGTGTTTAATTAATTGCATTCAATCATTCCTAGTAGTCTGAATAAAATACTATAATCGAGATACCACATTAGTATTTTAAAATTTACAATTTACAAAGACAAAATTTATATTAGCACGCTTTTCCCTATTAAGCAGACACTGTGACAAATGTTTGATATTATTTTAACAGTGGTGATCTCCAAATTAAATCTTGGTTCTCTTCATATTTATAATGTAGGAATGTATTCTGGCTGTTGTGAAAAATAAATTCATGGTTTTATGACAGTTAACGTGCAGGTGTTTTGCATCAAGTCTGGCCACTACATACAGCTTTCTCTCACTTTCCCATTCCCCCTGAGAGAAACACTGGGCTATAATTCAAAAGGAGGTGCCATAACAGAACTACCTGACTAATTCAATTAGATGAGGCATTTTAGGATTCCCACCTAAAGGAAATATTAACCAGTTAGAAAGCATGAAGTCTCATACATTTAAATAACTATTACCCCAAATAGATCTGGTCCCAAAATGTGATTCAATGAAGTGTATTTCAACAATTAACAACATGCAAATTGTTTCACCTTAGAACTGTAACTCCCAAAGACAAATGTTAGACTTAAGATGATACCTTTAACTTTCCTGAGGCTATTACAAAAGAACAAAAATAATCCTCTGACACGACATGAAACCCAAACAGCAGTGACTGTCAGAGACCAAAAGGCAAAGCCATTAGAAAACAGCAGGGGTCAAGTTTAAAAGTCTGTTTTTGTTCCCCCAAAGACTCCTTTCCCACCCAATTTCTGTTTTGCCAGGTAACTGACTTACAAGGAACTCCTCCCTCTCTGACTCACTTCCTGTAACACTTAAGTCAGCCCAACATTTTCATTGAAACAAATGCTCTTATCTCTTTTCACACCATAATATTAGAAAGGGTTCTTACTAGCCAAATAAACTGACTTACTCCTAGAAACGCTTTTTTCTTAAGAAAAAAAAAAAGGCATGTACCTAATTTCTATAAATTTTGTCAAAAAATAGTAGATAAAGCCAAAAACCTCAGAACTACTATTTTCTTGCTCCAGGCACACACAAAATTGCTTTCACTGAGAATCCAAAAAGCATTTATTTTACAGTAGTCAGTAAAAGCATATTAAAATCTTCTGCCCCGCCATCCTAGACCCATAAAGAATTTAGTCATGCAAGTGACTAAATCCTGTACAAAGGTGATTAATGCACCCAGCAACCTATTTCATTTCCAATTTTCTACTTCCAAATATTTCCTGTCATAATATATATACATTTCTTAAATTAGTTAGATACTTGGCAGCATTTTGTCAAAAGGCTTCCAAAAATCTTTAAAAAAGACAGTCCAATGCCAAATGCCTTTTTAAAAAAATCCTCCAGCTAATACTTGACACATCTTCAGAATTTTCAACACTTTAAGCAACTAAATATAGTCAAATGTGAGAATTTTTACAAAGGCATAAATTTGAGCCTTCTCTTAATTTCTATCTATAGAATATAGATAGAATTGCCTCCCAATTGTGTTTGATAACATTAAGTGAGAGCAGAGTGAAAAAAATGGCAATAGGACTATCACAAGCAAAATTCTCTTCTTCTCTCCCACACTGAATACTGAGATGCCTCCTGGGCAAAAAAAACCAACCAAACAAACAAAAAACACCACATTTTAAGGCAAGATATATTAATACCGCTTTAAAGAAACCTGCGCCTGTAATTTTTTTTGGTTTTGTCAAGAGAATAAATCACTTTGTCAAAAGACTCTTCAGACTTCAGCTACACTTCACAGACCTAAGGTATATCAAGTACTGTTGATATATATGGACATATACTTTCTTTTATTCTGTAGAGATTGTATTATTGACTAAAGGCCTCCTTAAGAAAAAAAGCTCACACTGCCTCCTACTGTTAGAAAAAAAAATTTATGAGGTCAAATATGATCCACAAAATGCAACCTGGAATGACAGCAAGAAAATTGTCTTAGCCTGTTCTTTTTAAATGTAACCATTTCCAAATCAAAACTTCAAAAGGGTTGAGATATTATCTACCACCCATACAAATGTACTGCAAAAATCATCACTAGGTGACTTCAGAATTGGAAACCATCTTCCCCAAACATGTTTTTATTTGGTTGTGTGACATAAACAGGAAAAACAAAAAAGAAAATTAAAAAGTGCCACCCTACCTTGCCAGATGGACAGTTACTTGGTTACTTTTCCAGATCTAACATAGCATTACGTGGTTGGTTTCTCCCCTTCCCTACCTACAGTGAGGTCAATCTTTCCGTGTCAGCAGGACAGATTCAGTATACCTGCTCACCTTCTAATCAGACGGTTTGGCCATACCCAGGGCTTCCTAGACTTAGATGATTTTCTACATATTTAAGAAGTTGGGTGTAATGTCACTCAACTTGTCAATGACATACTTTCTGTCTTCAAAATTTGACAAAAAACTCTTGAGGGCATTATGTACCTGCCCCTGTCCACCTCAGCCATGATACTATAATGACACTACATTAAATTACTAAATATGAAACACAGAAACACAAACAATAGTTTTGGGTTTGTTTCTTTAAAAATGACATTTGTATTAAAAGTCTTAAAATGAAGAGACAATGATTAAACGCATGGAATTAAAAATTACAATTAGTTAAATTCTCTTGGTACATCACAACAGCAAAATTTTGCTCTTTGCTTCTGGAGGAACACCCTATAACAAATAATCAAAAAACATTTAAAAATAATATAAAAGGGGACCTAAATACCTGAAAATTTGAACAAAATGAAGCAAAAAAAAAATGAAACATTCATTGCAAGACATGGAAATTACATTTTAAAGGCTGAAAATGATAAAGAAATTCACCAAACAACAGGCCCTATTGTCCTGGCTCCTTCAGGAAGATTACTGAAAGGAAACTGGGAAGTGGTCTGGGGAATAGCAGATTCTGGGATATGGTGGGAAGTTCACAGGTTGGCACCGGCTGGAACAGCTGAGTTTTGAAGGCACTCTGCAGACACAGGGGTGCTGGGAGCCCTGAATCACATTTACAAAGTCTTTGTACTGTATTTTAAAAAGCTAGTCATTAAAATCTGTTGCTGCCCAAAAAAAAAAAAAAAAAAAAAAACAAACAAAAAACAAAAAAACCCAAAAGCTAAACTTAAAAAAACAACCACACACACACTCACACACACAATAGTACACACAAAAATGTGCAGATTTGTAACATTTTTTTCACAGCTGATAAAAAAAAATACTACCGTTCTCCCCCAGACTCCCCTTTGATACAGTAGGTAAACAAAATAGATTTTTTTCCCACAAATATCAGCAGATACTTTCTGGCACCCCACACTGTATTGGCATCAGTGTTAACAGTTCCAGTTCAGATGTGCAATACTTCAGATTGGATACACTGTAACAAGAATCCAACTTTGCATAGACATCCTCAGAATCGCAATCAGTCACGGGGTTGCCCTTCCAAGCTGGCAGAAAAGGAACCCGATCTTAATTTCCAGCTACTCCTGGAAAACAAGTAAAAAACAAGTTTCTTCCTCTCCTCCTGCTCCTTCATATGGTTCTCCTGGACTTCCTTCCATGTATTTAAAACTTGGAAGTAGAAAACGGTTGTTGACCAAAAACAAAACAAAACAAAAAACCCAAAAAAAACCAAAAGAAAAAAAAAAAAAAACCTTTCCACCTTCTTCCTCTCCTTTTCTTCCACCCTTCCCCCCCATTTTTTTTTTCCAGGCTGAAACTTTTGCTTGCCGGGTGTCAAGCTGCCGATACTGCGCCCTAATGGCTACTTAAACGGGAAATATGCGTCAACCGAAATCAATGAGAAACGTACATGCTGCAAAGAGCCACATTTCCACCGGGGTCTCGGATGGTCAGGACGGGACACCCCCTCGGACACGGGGTGGAGGCAGGAGACGCAGGCCGCAGAGGCCAGCCGGGCTCCGGGACATCCCGGCCAATGCAAAGTCGTCTCCAATCTCAAAGTAAGAAGAGAAATCACATTTAGAGAGTCGGGTGCGTTTGGCTTTTGTGCGCAAAACGCGGCCGGCGCGCGGCGAGCGCGGGCGCCTCAGAGGATCACGCAGGCGGAGCAGCAGCCCTCGTCGCCGTTGGGCTGCGCCGCGTAGTTCATCTGCCGCACGATCTCGGCAAACAGCTCGTCCACCGAGGCTTTGTTTTTGGCCGACGTCTCCATGAAGGGGCAGCTCCACTCCTCGGCCAGGGCCTTGCCCTCGCCGTACGAGACCTCGCGCTCGCCCTCCAGGTCCACCTTGTTGCCTACCAGGATCATGGGCACGCGCTCGTACCGCTTCACCCGGATGATCTGGTCCCGCATGGGCTTGATGTCCTGGAAGCTCTGCTGGTTGACGAGGCTGTAGACGAGGATGAAGCCCTGGCCGTTCTTGATGTACAGGTCCCGCATGGACGCGAACTGCTCTGTGCCCGCTGTGTCCAGGATCTCCAGCACCGACGGCGACGAGTCCACCTCGATCTCCTTGCGGTAGAAGTCCTCGATGGTAGGGTCGTACTTCTCGATGAAAGAGCCGGTCACGAACTGCACGGTGAGCGCGGACTTGCCCACGCCGCCCGAGCCCAGCACCACCACTTTGTACTCTCTCATGGCTCCGTCAGCGCTCTCGCCGCGCCTGCCGCGGCCCCGTCGGGGCTGCGCGCCGGGAAAGGCTGTGCTTGGCGGCTGGACTTCTCCCCTTCCTCAGTTCCGCAGGAAAAACCCAGGAGAGGGTGCCGGGGAGCGCAGGGCGCAGAAATCACCAAGCAGGGGCCGGGCGCCGGACCAGCCGGCGGCGGCGGCTCGTCCCTGGGGCGCGGGTCCCGGGCCCGCAGCAGTCCGCGGCGGCGGCGGCAGCCTTGGCGGCGCACCGGGAGGACAATGCCGGCAGCTTGCGCGAGGCGACGGCTGGAGCTTCTCACCGCGGCAGCCCGAGACGCTGGGGAGGCGGTGGTGGAGGGCTGTGGAGGCGGCTGCTAATTGTGCGTCGGCTCGGGACGCGCGTGGCATGAGTCCCCGCGGAACGTGCGCCCACCGCCGCGGCCCATCGCGCACTCTCCTGCAGCCTCCGCTGGGCGAGGGCTTCCTACTCGCCGCGCGCAGCCCGGCCCTCCCCGCCCCGGCGAGCATGCCCAGTGCGCGGCCGGCTGCGCCCCGCCCGAGCGGCCGCTCCTGGTTTTGCTAGGGGCCGGCCGGGGGCGGGGCTCCCGGTTCGAGTCTGGATTCGCGAGTGGCGCGAGTCCAGGACCTGGATGGGGGACAGGAGGTGAGAGGTGTGTGTTGTGTGTACGGGGCTGGGAAGGCTCAGATGGGAGGACGGAGGCCGCTTTCTTTCACGCCTCTGGCGTCCGTGCGCAAGGGCGGTGGCTCTGCGAGGAGCGCGTGGGCGCGGCGAGCCGGCTCAGGGGTGGAGTGGGCTGTGCGCTGGCCGACTCCGGCCCCAGAGGCTCGTGGACGCCATTCAGCACGCCCCGGACGGGGGTGCCTCGGGCCGGAAACCCACAGGGCTTTTTGGTGCCGCCAAGTGCGTGATTGACGGGCGGAGCATCCACGCCCCACCGCGCTTTCTAAACCGTTCGCACCAGAAACGCTACTCCGCCGTCTCTGGCCGGCTCCTCGCACTGCGGCCCGCGGACAAAGAGAACGGGAGGGACGGTGGGCCTGAGACGCTGCCCAGGTTAGGGAAGGGGTAGCCTCGTGCGCCGGAGCTCAGTCCGGGCAGGGTCCCTGCGGGTCCAGCCTACCCCCCGCCCCCATTCGGCTGTTGTCAAAACGCGGAGATCGGATCACCGCGCGATCCAGAAGTCTCGGCGGCGCCCACGGTCAGTCAGGGCATGCTCAGTCGCAGAGCAGGTTTTCGGGCTTGGAAGTAGGAAGCTTTTGCACCACACACCCACACTCTAGCTCAAATTACCTCTCCCAGACTCCGCACTCATTGGTCCCGGCGTGCCAGTCTCACACCCTCAAGTGTTCTCCCATTGGCTACCGCCAAGGTTTTGTCAGTTTGGGCTGCTTCATTGGCTAAAAAGTAGCCTTCGCTGGCGATTGGTTATTTATAGAGATTGAGCTGCGAGGCGGAGGCACAGCTGTTCTTTCTCCGCTGCTCCCCCGCCCTCTTCCTCCCACTTTCCCAACCCAGTCGTTTTGAAGCTAAAGTGAAAAAAAAAACAGGAATTTAGGCGGAGAGCTCAGACCTAAATATAGTTCTTTGTTAGTGTTTTCGAGAGTCTGACTTCTCCTGCCCGGTCACGACTGTCCCTTAAAGGGAGCAGAAAGGGCTAATTACAGGTTTTGGTCCGCTAGAAACCGCAAAGTTTCCAAGTTTTTTGCACGGAGAGGGATGGGGCTAGGATGAGAAATGGGCCTCTTGGGATTCGTTTCACCCGGAGGGGTGGGGGGAATGTCCAGGCTTGCTCCGTAGGAAACGTCTTGCTGTCGGGCTGGCAATCGCTAGACTTGGCTCCTTTCGTGCTCACGGGAGGTGAGAGGGAGATGCCCCGACTTGTTCTGAGTCTCTCTTGTTCCTCGGCCAGGAGAGATGTCAAGACCTGTCTGCAGACTTAGCGCTGGCAAGCGGGAGGTCCAGGGCGAAGGGGGTGGGGGGCCACCGCGCTGAGCTGCGTCAACCCTGACTCCGTGTCCTGCCTTTCTTAGCTGATGCCACTGCACACCGGTTTAACCGACAGCATCAGAGGGATGAGCCCGGCAGTGGGCTGACACTTGCTTTCAGTTCCTAGTCCTGCTGTGACTCACTGCTGCGTTTGAGAGTCAGCCTTCTCCAAACTCCTGGTTAAGGCTTCTAAAGTGCGAGTCCTCAGCTTGATGTCCTTGGGCACCCGGCCAGGCGAGGCGTGGGCAGCAGCAGATTCCTTGGATGAGGTGGGTGGTACTTGCTCCTGCACCCAGCCCCTCCGGTTAGTGGAGAGAGGGCTTCCACCTTGACTGTCAGGGTGCTTGGATATAATTATGCTTATATAATTCTCCAGA
Source organism: Lepilemur ruficaudatus (assembly GCA_963574885.1). Taxonomy (NCBI): domain Eukaryota; kingdom Metazoa; phylum Chordata; class Mammalia; order Primates; family Lepilemuridae; genus Lepilemur; species Lepilemur ruficaudatus. Next base: position 35,550 of record CAUYRT010083255.1, read on the forward strand.
AAACCTTTCTGAGGCAAATTCACCTAATACAGCTGAGGAGAACCTTGTCAACATTTATCCAATGTTTAATGTCTGCCAAGTGTTTTACATGTACTGTTGCTCGGCATAATAATTACACCCATTTTAAAGATGAGGAAACTGAGGCCCTGAGATGATCAGTGACTTGCCTGAGATGTCACAGCTAGGAAGTGGATAAGGTAAGACACCAACGGAGATTATTTGCCTGCGGAGCGTGGTCTATAACCACTAGGCTTTACTTCTTGTCACAAGAGAGTTTTCGTATTTTACCCTTTTTTAGCTTAAACCTAGAAGCAATATGGTCAGACTGCCTCTTAAACTCAAGCAAGAGGGACCTCTACCCATATCTACCCTTTGGCTCTCCTCTGGCAGTGCCCCTCTCAGTGTCAAGATGATGGCCCCTCTGGAGCCTGAACCCTCTTCTAGACTGCAGCCAGATAGAACTCTGAATGCCCAGCTCGAATAGTATCAAACTCGCTTCCAGGATCTGCTTGGGACTTTGAACTCACCTCTGTGTCCAAGAAGTGGCTCTTTGTTAGGGTGTGGACAGTGCTTGGACCTGTGGGCTGAGGTATGCATTCCCAGGTGCTTTGGGCCTCTCCTAGTGCAGGAAGAGGGGTCAGTTAGGGTCAGCTTTATCTTTCCTGACACCTTCCTGCCTGGCCCTTGGAGGAGTTCAAGAATTCATAATTCACACTTGGGTATCCATTTCCTTGTGAGGAGGTATTTGTCAAGGCGGGAGGACCGATCATATTTTGTTTAACAGTTTGTTACCTTGACTTATAACTTAAATACTTAAGTTAATGCTCTGTGGGCCTCTATACTCTTGTCCACAAATGTTAGGTGTGGTTCTGAGTATGATATAGAAGAAAATGCTTTGTCCGTATAGGCCTGGTATTTAATCTCAAGTGTTGGATATCAGTTATTATCTGGGGCCTTGGGCAGGTCCCTTAAGCTCTCCTAACCTTAGTCTCCCTACTGTAAAAATGATGATAATAAAAATTGCCCTACCCAGCTAGCTACACAATGAACCTTGGGGGGAATCTAGTCACCAAATGCCTCATTTTGCAGCAGAAAGACCTGAGCAGAATTAGAACCCTGGTGTCCCAACTGCACTTACCATGGTGCCAGGCTGTCTGTGGGGATAATAATTAACAGATAATAGACGGAAACATGTTTTTAAAACTATAGCATCCCATACATTTGTCAAATTACTGCCCAGACCCAGGCACTTAGACAGCCCCATCTGGAAGCGTACATCCTCAGGACTCCAGGTAACCTAACCATGTGAACAGGTATTATTGAACCTTGATGGCCTCTGCAGTACCAGAAAGATGCCACAGTATGAATACTTTTTGTTAGGACTTCTTCAGTAGCAATTTTTGTTACGCTCAGATAGTGTTCCACAGAAAGATTTAGGTTGGAGCTTTGGGATTCAAAATGAGGCAATGAAAATTGTTGATGTACACATTTTTAAGGTTGGCTACTTCCTCCTGTGAAATCTGTTAGGAGTCTTTTGCTACTTCCACTTACAGCATGAATCATTATCTGTCCTGTACCATAATGATTTACGTGTCTAGCTCTGGTCACCCTAAGCACCTTGTGAATTACTTGAGGGCAGGGTCCAGGGTTTATCTTTGGAGCCACCTCTGTTCCTCAAAGCGCCTAGTGAAGTAGAAGATTCTCAATAAGTATATATTGATGAATATGTAAATAGTATTTTATTTCTTTTCCAAACTCCGTGGTAAAAGATTACATCAATCTTGGTAAGACGTATCATTTCCTAGATCCATAGAAAAATGTACGCCAATGTTTTAGTCTCTCTTGTTGAGTTATAAATATGCTAGAATGATCTAAGTCTACTCTTAATTTGGGTGGAAACACTAATCAATGCTATCTTGAGGAAAGATACCAAAGCAGCCAGTGGATAAACCCTTTCTCTGAAGAAGACTTAACATTTCCAGATAACATGAAAAAGGAGTTCTGCAAAACAATCTAAAGTAAAAGCTACCTGGTAAGGACGGTTTAACCTTTAATACCAAATGTTAAATAAACAGGGGTCCCATCCCTGATTTTTGTTCACACAGTGGTACTGCTGAGCTCCTTCTAAGACACTGGGGTTGAGCCTTCAAAGAATTAAAAGATTTGTTAGAACATGAATCTTCCGAGTCCTCAAGAAAATGAGTACCTACTTGTCCTCTTCATTTGTACAATATTAAGTAGAGGTTTATTTCATAATGTTCATAGTTTTAGCTGGTGCCACCTATACGTAAACAATTCTAAACAAATATTTCTAATTTTGAAAACATCAAAGGTAAGTTGATGGTGACTATGGATCATTATTTTAAAGTAGAAGTATAAGTGTGATAGTAACTGTGCCTTACAGAATTCTCAATAAATATTAATTAAGTGACTAAAAATATTATCGCATAACCACGTATCCCCTAGTAGACTTAGTATATTTTATTTTATCAGTGGTCCTTTTTAAATAATCTCCAGTAATGTACCCAAAAATAATTTTTAAGTCAACCAAATCATCATTATTGTTTCATGCTATTCATACTGTTCAGATGACACTTTGGGTAGCCAATATGGTACATATTATTTCACACCACTGCATACTATTCATATTATGCTTTGGGCAACCATCTTGTAAGAAAAATTATTTGTAATGAGATTTTGTATCTTTCTGTCTTAACAATGTTCTAAAATCCTAGCATGATAACTAAACAAAGATCTACCTAGTTTTATAATTTCAGTGTCTGTCTATATGACTTGTACTCTAGTTCCTTATTCCTATTTTAATTACTCTTCAATGAAGATATGTAGGAGAGTCTTAAATTTTATATTAAATAACCTCTTAATCATTTAGGCTTTCTACAAACTTTTTGATAGGCCAAAACAATGAAATAGAATCAAAATAGTTATTGTCTCAAGGGTGTTTGTTGGTTTAATTTTTAATAATGACCTCAACATATAAATTAATATAGTATGTTATTTTTTATAATGGAAACCACTCATGTCTCTGTAGAGAAATCACACTGGGCTAACGTGTCACCCAGGCTTACCACAAACAGTAGGTTTGAGTTCTATCATAAACTCTTACTGATGGTTTGGCTTATTTTCAGTCGTCTACCTGATTTTAGAAAAAAAGAAAAAAGAAAAAGAAAAAGTTCCTCCTTTCTAAGATAAATGATCTGACCTTTTCTTTCAGGTCTTAGACTTGCCTGACACCCTGACCTGTAGAGAAAAGAACACAACTCGCTTATACACAACTTTTGTATGATGAATGTGCTCTCGCTCAAGGGAAATTTTAGAGAGATTTCATTGATCCTGTTTTTCTTAGTTGAAAGCTCAATTTCAAATCCCAGTCTGCCTAAGATTTGTCTCTTCAGAACCTTCTGTTCCAGAGAACCAAATACAGCAAGAATGAGAGAAATTGCTTAGCTCCATTAAAAAGCATTTTCCTCTCACTTTCTTTTTTCTCACCAAGCACTAGGTTAAAGCAGCCCCCTTTCTCCTAGAGAAACAACAGTCCACCCCTTCCCCTGATGCCCAGTCGAAGCCCATCACCCGTTCTGCAGCAGTGGCTCCAGTCAGTCTTTCAGGCTTTGTGGTTTTGGTGGAGACAATAAGAGTCTCTCTTGGGGGAAAGGAAGTTTCTTTTGCAAGTTTTTCTTTGTAAACTAGCAATAGGGTCTGGTTTAAGGAATCTGCCTAATGGGAGTTCTGTTTTGTTGGCCTCTGTTAGATAATGTAGCAATGAGAAGATAGAGGAAAGGATCTATGTGTGGTGGCTTAGGAAGATAACACACAAAACTCCAATATTCAGTCTATTTAAATAATTTTGTGGTGGTTATATTCAATTCTGTCATGGATGTTTGTAACTCTTGAAGTTTTTTTAAAATCTGTTTTAAAACTTACATATAAAAGGGAGATAATTGTTCCGTTATTCAACTATTACAATATGGACATATTATCACAAAATATAAAAACAAAATTTTTTTCATTAAGGAATTTATGTCCTTAAAAGAAAACCTTATTGCCTTTCTTGTAGACTGTAAATTTTTTTTTCTTTTTTGAGTTTTTAACATGGTTTGATAGACTATAATTTTATAGAATTAAAAACATGGGATCTTGGAAAACTGAACAAACGTTTTCTATGTTCCATATAAGCTAGAGTTTCTAAATATGTGGTCCAAACTTTTCTGTAAGAGCCAAATAGTAAATACTGAAGGTTTTGCAGGCCATACCATCTCTGTTGCAACTATTCTGCCCTTGTAGCATGAGAGCAACCATAGACAGTATGTAAATAAGTGGGCATGGCTGGGTTCCAATAATGCTTTTTTATGGAAACAGGTGGCAGGCTGCATTTGGCACACAGGACCACAGTTTGCCAATTTTTAAGCCATATATTGAGAAAAAAAATCTTTATTTGATCTTTATTTGTTGCTGGAGGTTCTTTTAATCAAAATGAACTACTAACCTGTCATTAGATGTAGTCATAACTCTTAGCCATAAGCTATAGTAAAATGCCCTCAAATAGAGAATATATACCAAACAATAAGACTGTAATTCTGTATAATTTATGAAATGGTCATATTGCTATTTTTATATAAAAAATGCAAAATTTCTTCCTAATAATTAAGGTATCAGCCATTTTTTATTGGCCTTTTCATCTCTTTGTGTTATTGACTTGTAATTGTTGAGTATGGATTACAGTTATGTAATATGTAAGAGGATACTAGTCCTGTATCAATCATATGCCTTGCAAATAATTTTATCAGTTTGTTATTACTCTTTGATTTGTTTATGCTTTTTTAGTTAGTTGTTTTTTCTAATTCCTATTTTTGAGATATCTTTTCCTTGGTGGGTTTTCTTCGTGGATTTCATGCTAAAAATAGGAAGACAGCTCAAGATATTTTATACAAACAGTGTTTTCTTCTAGCATTTTTATGGTTTCAATTTTTTATGATTACATTTTGCTTTGCTTTTCAAGTGAAAGAACATCAGTAAAGATGGTGAGACTGAAATCCAAGCAATAGGATATCTTCTGAATAGAGGTTTCTGAGGAAAGGTCAGAGGTGTTTGAGAACACTGGTGGCAAGTCTGAGGAAGCATCCTCCCTCTCAAACAGGAAAGAAGAGCCACAAGAGCCAAGTGAGGGAAAAGTTGAAAGAGTTCATGCTGCAAATAATTTCCTTTCTGTAAATAAAAATGTCAAGGGCCGGGCACTGTGGCTCACGCCTGTAATCCTAGCACTCTGGGAGGCCGAGGCGGGCGGATCACTCAAGGTCAGCAGTTCGAAACTAGCCTGAGCAAGAGTGAGACCTCGTCTCTACTATAAATAGAAAGAAATTAATTGGACAACTAAAGATATATATAGAAAAAATTAGCCGGGCATGGTGGCGCATGCCTGTAGTCCCAGCTACTCGGGAGGCTGAGGCAGAAGGAT
>CAUYRT010083264.1:0-11903 GCA_963574885.1 Lepilemur ruficaudatus
AAGTATATGCTGTAGAATGGAATCCTTTATTACTATGTAATGCATCTCTTTATCACTAATAGTTTTCCTTGCTTTGAAATTTGTTTTGTACAAAATTAATACAGCTGATCCAATTTTCTTTCAAAATAAATAAATAAATAAATAAATAAATAAATAAAATTAAAAAAAAATAAAATTTTAGCATAATAAAGTATCTAGTTCACCAGGTTATTGTGAAAATAAAATGGACTAATACAGGTTAAAAGTCTGAAATGAATCTGGACCATCATAGCCATTCAATAAAAGATCACTATTATTAAAAATTACATGTGTATGTTGCATATTTGCATATATATAATTTTTTACAGTAAATCTCCTATCTGTAAAAATTATCATGTTCAGGACAGAAATCATGAATTTTTCAAAACTATATCCACAGCAGTTTGCAAGGTGTAAATCATAGGATAGGCATGCATGCAATAAATATATCCTGAAAAAAACAAACCAATACGGAGAGGGAGGGATGGGTAGATACTGGGCATTGATTATTAAGCTCTCAAGAGAAAAGTTCATGAATGGAACGAGATGGCATCAGCTCTATTCTAGTCTCCTCAAAACTTTGAGAAATGCATCGAGCCAATGTTTACAATGTGTTCCAAGGAAATGTGTGGAAAATTCCTGAAATTAGGTGCAGAAGCCAACTGACAACTTAATCATGCTTGGTCTCCCCAGACACAGGAAATTTAAGAGGAGTCAGTAAAGCTGAGAAGAGGAACTGGGAAGAGGGTCCTTCAAAGAGAGAAGAGACTTGAATCTTCCATATATATATATATATGTATGTATATATATATATATATATATATATATAAAAGCAGAGACAGAGGTTTACATTTGGGAGAGAGGAGTAATGGGGACAGTTAATAAGAGAAGAGAAGAGAGGCTTCACCTCCTCCTCCACAAAGGTTAGAGCTGTGCTCTGTGTGACCCATGTATTTTAGAGAAGATGTGATCAAACAACACATAGATTTGGATGCATCTAGATTAACAGGCCACATCTAGATTAGAAACCAGGACTGTTGGGTGAAAACAACAAGGACATGAAAATTAGGAGAAGCAGCACAAGTAAGAGGGGGCCCGCCTCCAAAAAGCTCTTTGCACTCATGATCTTACTGTTCAAACCTTGAGTCGCTGGAACAAGGAGAAAGCAATTCAAAAATCTAAGGAGCTTTGCAGCATGGCTGAGAGGGAAGCTGGTCAGCTTGATGTGTCAATGGCTTAAATTTAGCAAATTTTGTTTACTTCTGATTCAACTTCTTAGAAGAACTTAGGCTGAGAGTTCTTGCAAGACAGTGCATGAAAACAAAAGAATGGTGAGTGGTTCAGTGTAAAAGAACTTTGCAGTAAAATCACAAACTAAAAACAATTCCTAAGAATTTTTAATATTGAACTTCTGCAGTAGTACTGATTAGCCCAGAGATTACCTATGCATACAATGTGACAAATATGTAACGGAAATTATGTTGGAAAGACATGACTGAGGCAGCAATCTAATCATTATATAGATGCTGCAAATGATGGCCTCATGGGCACTGTATTTGCAGTTGGTCCCCTAAAGAGGTAAGAGAGTCTCTGGTGGTGATGGCTGGCTGGGAAGAGAGAAGTTTGAACATGTCCTTATTTAAGTCCTCCAATGTCATTTCCTCAATGAGGCTCTCCCAAACACCCCTATAGAAAACAGATGCCCAGCACTCACTCTCTATCACAGAATGTACGTATGCATACATTTATAAAGTTTACTTATTTTTTTGTTTACTTTCTTTTTCATCAAATGGAATGTAATTTTATGAGACGGAGGGTAATAACTATTTTGAGAGGCAGTAGAGCATATGATTAAGATCACAGATTTGAGGGCTAAACATGCTGAGTATGAACGTTGGCTCTGCCATGTACTAGAATGATAGCCTTGGACATACCGTTTAACCTCCCTATGTCTCCTCACCTGTAAAATAATGATAATAATAGGACTGATGCATCTTCAAATACATAATAACAAGGATCTATCGGTAGCTACTAATCACTATGGATGGTCTGCAACTTACAATGGTTTGACTTACAATTTTTCAACATCACAATGGTCCAAAACCTATACACATTCAGTAGAAACCATACTTGAATTTTGTATTTTGATTTTTTCCCCAGGTTAGTGATATGTGGTATGGTGGCTTTATATGAGATATTCAATACTTTATTATAAAACAGGATTTGTGTTAGATGATTTTTCCCAGCTATAGGCTAATGTAAGTGTTCTGAGCACATTTAAGGTAGGCTAAGCTAATGTTCGGTAGGTTAGGTATACTAAACGCATTTTCAACTTAAGATATTTTTCACTTACGATATGTTTTAGGGGGTATAACCTCATTATAAGTCAAGGAGCATCTGTATATAAGCATGAACTTTTATTATTAGTGTTTACTACTGTATTCAATACCTAGAACAAGAAATGAATGAATGATTATTCAAACACACATATGCACACATACTCATGGAACATTATGTACTGTCTTTAAGACCAGCACTGCATTTGGCACTGTGGGGACCAGTGTTTCTGCTGAATTCAGTGCTTCCCCAACCTGTGGTCCTCAGAGTTACTGAAAAACATGTTCAAATTCATGCTACTCTAGGTATAGTTAATTGACTGAATAAATTTGCCTTGCATTTGACTATATTTTGAATATACATAATTGCAATTAATAAAGCATAAAGGCATTTAAAACAACTACTGAGTTCAATGGAACCATTATTGTTTTGCAGTTCCTCAGCAACTGATTCAAAAAATACAACTAGTATCTCTCGGGATTCTGTAAAGTTTGACATTTAAAAGGAAAACTTATATTTGGAAAGGTTGAGAACCACAGGTCTAGGTCATGCTACCTCACTAAAATGTCATCTTTCCCTCCCTGAGCTCCCTGGCAAGCAGCAAAGGGCACTCAAGTCAAGAATATACAAACACTGGGGGTGCTCCTGCTAAGCTCCTCTTCTAAAGGCTCTGGGCATCATTGTATGAGTTTGTACACATTTGTGGATTCTGTCTGAGCAAAAAGGTCAGGCCTTTGACTAGAAACAGCTTAAACCATTGTGGACAAAGATTGCCTTCTTTTTTAATATAGACAAATTGATAATGAGAGAAGGTAGTTGACCACAAAGTTTACTCTGTTGCAATGTTTCCAAATTCCAGTGGTGTCTTTCTATTTACCTTCATTTAGAGGCTTTCTAGTAGGTGCTAAAATACTATGAACTTCACCCACTAATCGCCCATTATCACTACAGGCACATTCCAACATTTATGCAACAAATATATGTCTGTCCCCTGCCATAGACACCAGAAGCGAAATGGTGAACATGAGAAGCACAGTAAATCCATTGTGGAACTCCCCTAGTAAGAGGAAGGCTCTCACGTCCTATTAGATTCCAGTTTTCTGGAAACTTCTGAATAAGGGATATACCATCAAGAAGTTATAGTTCTGTGTTATCTACCCTCTTTTTGTCTGTGAGCACAGTAACAGAAGTTAAGGCAGCAGCCCTTCAGTTATCTGTGTCATGATCAGTAGTGGAGATAAGGCATAGGCAGGACAAGTTCAATGGGTTTATGAAATCCAATTTCATTTTTTTCCTTCTGAAAACATAAAACCCCATTTCAAAATTGCCCTTGCTATTAGGTCAGGGATGTGTGATTAATCTGTCTCGTGGTGTTAATGGAATTAACAGGTGTAACTTACAGTCAGAACAAGTTAAAAGTGAGTATATGTTCTCCACCCATTCCTGTTCTCCTGAAACCATTTAAGACCTACTGCTAAATTCACATCAGTAAAAAATAAACATTTCTACGTTAAGTCGCTGTTACTTTATGTCCTAATTTATTACCTGACTAATACACAGTATGTTATAAACAACTTTTCCAAATAAACTGAAGATTAGTCATTAAGGAAAAGTGTGTTGGCTTTTTAAAAAATACTACATTCATATCTTATGATTGAGATCTTTGGAAAGTTAAGTGACTTCTGAATCTTAGCATGTTTTTTTCCTGTAAAACATAAAGAATATCACATGCTCTACAGGATTACTATTAAATTTAAGTTAAATAACTACATGAATACTTGGGGAAGGTATGCGTATTTTCACACTCCTTCAGGTACATAAAACGGTTCAGTGAATGCTAGTTTCCTCTGTCTTGTATTATTTCTAATAAATATAATTAGGCTATCAACTAATTAGATGCTTAGAATAATAGAGTTTCAAGGATAAAAAGGTACTTGAAAAACACCTAATTGAGTCCCTCATTTCACAAATGGGCAAACTGAGGTAGACAAGAAAGCAACATTGCCTACAGTGGCACGTTCTTTCTTTTAGACCATCTGCTATTGAATTAGATAAAGTAAAAAATTGTTCAGAAATTTAATAAATTACTGTCCTTTATAATAGATATCATAGCATCAAAATATGGAATTTAGAGAGTTATTCATCTGCAAGTTTTATGTTAAAACGACGCCTCAGTCTCTCCCAACTGCACTGAAATTAGAGGCACGGATGTTTCAAGCAGTGGTTAGGCATGGTGACAAGGAAACAGTGTTATTCTCTCTATGTAAAGCCAACTGGCTTGTGGATAAATTGCCTGTACAACTGTGGCCTCGTTGGTGAATTGAGTAAGTTAATTTGTGCAAGTAATGTAGCACAGAATTTAAGACATCAGTGCTCACCAGTGTAGACTTTGGTCTGAATTCCAGTTTCACTATCTTCTAATTCTAGGGCCCTGTGCAGTTTCACCACTTTTCAGCTTTGGGACCCTCACTCTCAGTTTCCTCCTCTATGAAATCAAGATAAGAGTATTTGCTACATAAAATTTTTCTGAGTATTAAATGAGGCAATGTTTGTAAAAATCACTTAGCACAGTGTCTGACATATAGTCAACACCCTACTAATGATAATTATGATGTGCAGAAAATCCATTCCTCTAAGTATAATCACACAGTAGATAAATCTGGGTATAAATATTCATACCCCATATATATTATGAATGAAAACATATTACATCCTCTAAATAATTTATTTTGTCACCTCCATAGAAATATTATTACAATTGAGTTACCACATAGACTTCCATAGTTAGAAAACATGAATGAGATCTAGTATTACATAATATAGGCTTAAAAATTAGAATTTATATGAACTAAATTTTCAAAAATATTTTATGTTAGTGTAAACTCTTAAACCAACTCATTAAATGAAAATTTTGTCTCTGCCTTCTTAAATACAGTATTTCCAAATGTCACATTTTATCATACAATTACCATGACTTCAACTATACATGCCGTATCTGTTCCTGATGTGGGATACAGAAACGAAGGAGTATGGATTCACCTGTTTTCTATATGAAGTAAAGGATTAGCTTGCTTTTTGCTCATTTGCATTTTTCTTGTGAAATTGAAGTGAGTAATGTTAAGCTGTCTAAGCTTCAGGGCAATAGAACACCACTAACTTTTTGAAGAATAAATTAACAAAGAGTGAAGCAATCAGCCCTGAACTGTTTTACTCACCCTCCAGAAAATTATCTTCTTTGCTTATGCTTCCAGGATCTTTTGAATTGTCAGCACCTTTCAAAACATTTCTTATGATTTCACCATGGATGTCATTTCTTATTGTCTCCATTGCTTCTCACACTACCCTCTCCGGGCCTGAACCAAATGAATAGACTTGACTGTATAATTGTGCATTAAAGTCTGGAATAACTCTCAATTCTGTAACAGGTGTGAGTTCCAAGATGCTTTTGTGCCCACCAAGCTATTGTTTTCCCTACCCAATTCCTGGGCTGCTTTCATGGGACTGTGAAACAGTCTCACATCTTAATTTATACTCTAGTTTTCTGATTAGAGTGGGATTTTGTTTCTGAGCTCCAAAAATCACAACAGAGTTCTAAAATAATCCCAATTTCCCTTCTGTCAGCAACTGGCTAGAATCCTGCTTAAACCCAGATGGACTTACATACTACAGAAGCCATGCAATTCCCATCCACCTGTCTCTGTGCCGCACTACTACTGGGAGACTCCTGCTGCTGGGCCCCAACCACCTGATTTGAATCTTGGGATACCAATTCAAGCCCAGATGGAGAACAAATTTGCTCCATTGGTTTGGACCCTGAATCAGATTCCTGCCACCTCACTTGGAGGCCAACTCTCCAGCTGAGCAAGTTTTCCTATTCCTGGCACTGCCTGTTCCTAACTTACTTTTCCTGCAGACCAAATAATCGGGGCCCATTGTGCCACATGAGCTGTCCTACCAAGTTTATTACAATAAATACCGTTGGCAGCCTAATGCTCTCTTCTTTATCTCTGGCATTATTCATTAATACAGTGGCAATGAAAAGTACCCTAGGTATACTAAGTATTTTTTGGGATATTTAGGGCTCATTTCCAAGTCTCTGATGCCTCACCAGCAAAATAATATAGGATTCCCTGCAGTTATGACACTGAGTTAAAACAAACAAACAAAAAAAAAATGTACCAAGAAGAAGGGGAAGCCCTTGCTGCTGACTCCTCTCCCACCACATTTCTGGAGCTTGTGTGTTTGCACCACTCCCCAGCTCCTGGTCTTTCCCCTGCCTTTTCCTGTCCTGTCTTTTCCTACTGCTCCTATTGTTTCTGCTCTCTACTTTGCTTCTCTTTTTTCTTTCCATCCTCATGCTTCAATGAACACTTTCATAATATAACTTTGCATACTTGGGAGTACATCTATAGGACAAATTCCCTGAACTGGACTGGCAGGAACTGTTCAACACTTTTTTGATCAGTAAAGAGGAAGCAATCAGAGACACCCTAAGAAGACATTTTGCTTTCCATTCCCAGTTGAAAGAGCACAGATTTCTATACTATTGTAAGTTATATAAAGAGTATGGGTGGTTGAGGGAGGGATGAGAAGCCGAGAGGAGTACGGAAAGTAAGAAAAGAAGGAAAGAGAGAAAAGAGGTAGAGGTAGACAGAGAACTGGAAGTTTTTCAGGCAACTGAGAGGAACAGTTGGTGGGGAGGAAAAGATTTAAACTATGCCCAAGCACAATGGCCTTCACTTCCAAATTTAAAATTGTCTGCTGATTGTGGCTGAAAACCCACAATTCTTTTTTTTAAATCTTATTTTCACTGTTACATTCTCCTAAGCCTGACATAATTACCTTTTGGGATTTCATCAGCATTTGGTAAAATTACAACATCTCCATTTCAAAATATTCCATTTCCCTCAGAAAGAAATCTAAAGCCTTATTTTTTTAATACTTGGCAGGTGGTTAGCTGTTAACTAACTTTTTTTCTAAAGAATGACCTAATTAACCTAAGTATGTTACATTCTTATTACTGGATGTCCTATAACTGAAAGTCTTTGGAATCAGGCTTCAATTAATAATAAACTAGCATTTGAATTATTATTTATTCATAACCCTAGCATCTTGCCAAATCCACCCAGGTTTCCCTTTCACATAATAGCCGTCTGTCATTCTCATTCGATTTCACCCCGCAGCAGTTGATAGCTTTGTCATCAGTCCACATGAGGGTAGACTTTGGAAAAAAAAGAAAAGGAAAATTATCAAAGTAGGTATGCTGTGTCTTTCTTAAAGGTAGTTTGTCTTTTGATTCCATGTTCACATAAGCAACTATATCACATACCAGGGATGTCTGGAAAGTATCCAGCCATGTAATATGAAAATTACATATTAACAATGGCTGGATACTTTCCAGAAATCCCTCATATATATGCGTGGAAATGTCAAATTGTATGTCATAAATATGTACAATTACAATGTGTCAATTAAAAACTAAAATGCTGCAATGATGGTAGTGTTTTCAGTCAACAGCAGTTCGCCTAGTAAGTGTTGATACTTTGGGTCTGAGTGAAGCTAAGAAAAATAAATAAATAAAAATAAAAAATAAAATGTATATAAACTATATTGCAACTCATCATTATAGTATCTCTCAATATACTCACATATTTTTTAATATTAAATTCCCATATTCCTAAAACATTTTTCATTGCTTATAGTATAAGTTGTGGGCTTCCTGATGACCAAAAAATAAATACATTAAGCCATTTTCAAATGGAGAATCGTACTGTAGAGAAACAAATCCTTTCACAATTCATGGACTTTTTTAATAGCAATAATAAAGAAATGCACATTTTAATCTCTTCAGTAGATTATACTTTGATCTCAGCCCTCACTCCATAGAATTTTGCAAATAGATAAGGGGGGAGGAGTTCTTTAGAAACAATTATATAAGATAGCCAAAGTAGGAAAATAAGATGTGCATTTGAAATCCATAGATTAGAATACAGGCCACTGAATTAAACATGATACTTCTCAAAAATCTAACAAATCAAAATTTCAGGCCTTGGAGGGACAAGAGGTCATCTTATCTCCTTTCTAGAATCAAGACTGAAATAATTTCATCCTACTCATGGCTTCATAATAACCATTTTCTGTGATCCATTCCATCACTTGAATATTTTATAAGCAGAAAATTTATTTTATTTTAATTTTTCAAAGTGCTTTTCTAATAGCATATTACCCTGATAATACTTTATAATTAATTTTTTTTTATTTCAGGGTATTATGAGGGTACAAACATTTTGGTTACATTGTATGTCTTTGCCTCTCTCTACCAAAGGTTAGAGGCATGCCCTTCCCCTCTACAATGCTCACCTTGTCCTTTAGTTGTGAGTTTACCGCCCCAACCCCATAATCCCTGGAAAATATTACTACCATGTGAGTAGTACTACCATAGTGTTAATCAGTCAGTACCAATTTGATGGCGAGTACAGGTGGAGCCTGTTCTTCCGATCTGTCTTACCTCACTTCAGATAATGGGCTCAAGCTCAATCCAGGAAAATATAAGAAGTGCTAGATCACTGTCATTTCTTATAATTAAGTAATATTCCATTGTATACATATACCTAATTTTAATAATCCACTCATGAATTGATGGGCACTTGGGTTGTTTCCACATCCTTGCAATAGTGAATTGTGCTGCCATAAACATTCAGGTGTAGATGTCTTTATTATAGAATGTCTTTTGCTCTTTTGGGTAGATGCCTAATAGTGCAATTGCTGGATTCAATGGTGTTTCTATTTTTAGCTCTGAGGTATCTCCAAATGCTTTTCTACAGAGGTCGCACTAATTTGCAGTCCCACCAACAGTGTAAGAGTGCTCCTGTCTCTCCACATCCTTGCCAGCATTTGTTGTTTCAGGATTTTTTGATAGAGGCCAATCTCACTGGGGTTAGGTGATATCTCATTGTGGTTTTGATTTGCATTTCCCTAATGATTAGACATATTGAGCATTTTTTGTATATGTTTGCTGGCCATTATTCTGTCTTCTTTTGAAAAGTTTCTGTTCATTTCCATTGCCTATTTATTAATGGAGTTATTTGATTTTTTTCTTATTGATTCTTTTAAGTTCTAGATAGATTCTTGTCATCAACCCTTTATTGGATGTGTAGAGAGCAAATATTTTCTCCCATTCTGTAGGCTGTCTATTTGCTCTAATGATAGTTTCCTTGGCTGTGCAAAAGTTATTTAATTTGATCAGATCCCATTTATTTATTTTTGTTGTGGCGGTGATTGCTTTGGGGGTCTTGTTCAAAAATTCTTTCCTAAGCTGATGTCTGAAAGGGTCTTCCCAACATCTTCTTCTAGAATTCTTAAGGTTTCATGCCTTAGGTTTAAATGTGTTATCCATCTGGAAAGGATTTTTGTGAGAGATGAGAGGAAGGGAACCAGTTTCATTCTTCTGCATGTAGCTATCCAGTTTTCCCAGCACCATTTATCGAAAAGACATTCTTTTCCCCAATGTATATTTTTGTCTGCTTTGTCAAAGATTAGATTACCATATAAGGATGGTTTCATCTCTGGATTCTCAATCCAGTTCCAAAGCTCTATGTCTCTGTTCTTGTGCCTATACTATGCTGTTTTAATGATTATGGCCTTGTAGTACAGCTTGAAGTTCGGTAGACTGATACCTCCCAGTTTGTTCTTTTTACTTAAGATTGCTTTGGCTATATGAGGTCTTCTCTGGTTCCATACAGAGTGTAGAATTATTTTTTCTAGTACTGAAAAGAATGACGATGGTACTTTGATAGAGATTGCATTAATTCTTTAGATCATTTTAGGAAGTATTGACATTTTAAGGATATTGATTCTACCAATCCAGACACCCTCATAATACTTTATTAAATGAATAAATCCCCATATATAGATAAGGAGTTACACACACACACCCTACACACACATTGTAACATATATCCAGAGCAGTCTACTATTTTACTATAAAGTTCTACTTCAGGAGATACACGACTTTTCTATTCAAATCTGTGTTACGAGTCATGTGGTAATAAGGGTTTTTCCCAAATTATATTTCTAATTAAAATTTCACCATAGATCCTTTTTTCCAACCCTTTGATCCTTTATGTGATATCTGATCCTTTCTAGCATTTCTATTCACTAGATGAAATCAACAGTCTCATAATGTTTTTGAATATTTCTTCATATTTTGCCCAAATATGCAGGCTAATCCTTGATATCATTTTCCCTTTATTATATCTTGCTTGCTTTTCATATGATTTTCTTACACTGTTTATTAATTTCTATATTAAGTTATAACCTCTTGCCTTACATAATATACTACCAAGTTCACATCTTTCCTTGTATCTTTTTTTTAAGTTTCTTATGTATGTATGTATGTATGTATTTCAGAATATTATGGGTGCACAAATGTTTTCATTAGATGGATTGCTTTTGTACTGCTTGAGTCAAAGTCATAAGTGTACCCATCACCCAGATAGTGTACATTGTGCCTATTAGGTATTGATTTCATCCATGCCCTTCTCCCTCCTCCCACATGCATGATTTCCATTGAGTTTTACTTCCATCTGTGCACATGAGTGCTGATCAGTTAGTTTAAATTTAAAAGTGAGTAGATGTGGTGTTTGTTTTTCCACTCTTGTGACACTTCATTTAGGAGGATGGTCTCCAGTTCCATCCAGATTATTGCATTTTTTACAGCTTACTAGTACTCCATAGTGTACATATACCACATTTGATTAATCTACTCATGAACTTATGGGCCCTTGGGTTGATTCCACAGCTTTGCAATTATGAATTGTGCTGCAATAAACATTCTAGTACAAATGTCTTTTTGATAAAAAGACTTTTTTTCCTTTGGGTAAATACCCAGTAGTGGGATTGTTGGACCAAATGGTAGGTCTATTTTTAGTTCTTTGAGGAATCTCCATACTATTTTCCATAGAGGTTGTACTAGTTTGCAATCCCACCAACAGTGTATAAGTGTTCCTTTGTCTCTGCATACACACCAACATCTATTACTTTGGGACTTTTTGATAAAAGTCATTCCCACTGGAATTAAGTGATATCTCATTGTGGTTTTGATTTGCATTTCTCTGATCATTAGTGACATTGAGCATCTTTTCATAAGCTTATTGGCCTTTAGGCTATCTTCTTTAGAAAAGCTCCTGTTCATGTCTTTTGCTTTTTAATGGGGTTGTGTGGTTTTTTTCTTGCTGATTTGCTTAAGTTCGTTGTAGATTCTAGTTATTAGTCCTTTATCATATGTATAACATAAGAATATTTTCTCTCATTCTGTAGGCTGTCTATTTGCTCTGTTGATTTTTTTCCTTGGCTGTGCAGAAGCTTTTTAATTTGATTGGGTCCCATTTATTTATTTTTGTTGTTATTGTGATTGCTTTTAGGGTCTTCTTCATAAATTATTTGCCCAGGCTGATGTCTGAAAGGATCTTCCCAACATCTTCTTCTAGAATTCTTAAGGTTTAATGTCTTAAATTTAAGTCTGTTATCCATTTTGAATTAATTTTTGT
>CAUYRT010083265.1:0-20481 GCA_963574885.1 Lepilemur ruficaudatus
TGAGACAGAGTCTCACTCTGTTGCCCGGGCTAGAGTGTCGTGGCATCAGCCTAGCGCAGAGCAACCTCAAACTCCTGGGCTCAAGCAATCCTCCTGCCTCAGCTTCCCAAGTAGCTGGGACTACAGGCATGCACCACCATGTCCGGCTAATTTTTTCTATATATTTTCAGTTGGCCAATGAATTGCTTTCTATTTTTGTCAGAGACGGGGTCTCGCTCTTGCTCAGGCTGGTCTTGAACTCCTGAGCTCAAATGATCCGCCCGCCTCGGCCTCCCAGAATGCTAGGATTACAGGCGTGAGCCACCGCGTCCAGCCGAAACTCTGTTTCTTAAAGACAAAAAAATTACACAACCTTATAAATTAAGCTATACATTTTTGTTATTTGTTTAAAGTTATATAAACTTTTGAAAAAAGCTTGTAAAGATAATGTAAGAGAAATACCAAGAAAAGAATAGCTGGAATAAAAATAATAACTGCTATCTGTTTTCATACATTTATTTTCATTGGATTATCATATTTGGGCAGTGTAATTGTCTCTAACTTTTCTACTCTTTGGAGTAGAATGGAGACATTGTTGTATCATTTTAGCTTTTTGATAACAAAAAATAAATCTATGTACATAAAACATGTTTCCTGATAATCAACTGAGACAGAAATTTGTCCTCTAAGTCATTTTAAAATGATTTGAAAGGCAGTGGAGGAAAACACCTGCAATTATGATTTCATAAGAGATGATATTGATTTAGCAACATACAGTATGATTATACATAAAAATTAACTGATAAGGTATACTGTAAAATTTTAATTACAGTAGTCTACATATAGCTTTTATAATTTACATGCTCATATATGATATAAAAAGCAGAATCCCCAAGTGTCCAAGGAGTAGTGTCAAGTGAATCTCTCTGTGATTATCAACATTTTCTTTAGCAAATATTATAAACTCTTTCCCTGCCCCAAGTTGTTTTTTTTGTTTTTTTTTTTTTTGAGACAGAGTCTCACTCTGCTGCCCGGGCTGTAGAGTGCCGTGGCATCAGCTAGCTCACAGCAACCTCAAACTCCTGGGCTCAAGCAATCCTCCTGCCTCAACCTCCCAAGTAGCTGGGACTACAGGCATGCGCCACCATGCCCGGCTAATTTTTTGTATATATTTTTAGTTGGCCAATTAATTTCTTTCTATTTTTTAAGTAGAGACGGGGTCTCGCTCTTGCTCAGAGCTGGTTTCGAACTCCTGACCTTGAGTGATCCTCCCGCCTCGGCCTCCCAGAGTGCTAGGATTACAGGCGTGAGCCACTGCGCCCGGCCTCAAGTTGTTAACTTAGTGTGGATATAAGTCTAAATTTGCTTTTCTCTTCCACCTTCAGGGAGAACAGGACATCAGGAAGACTAATCTAAATCAAGCAAACAAGACAAATATATCAAACTTTTGGATAACGGAAAAAGGGTATAGCAGTTGTTTTACAGTCATCCCTCAGTATCTGCAGGAGATTGGTTCCAGGACCCCTGCAAATACCCAAATCAGTGGCTGCTCAAGTCCCTTATATAAAATGGCATGACATTTTCATATAACCTATGAGCATCCTCCTGTATACTTTAAATCATCTTTAGATTACTTATTACCTAATACAACATAAATGTTACATACATATTTGTTATATGATATTGACTTCTTATGTGTATTATTTTTTAATTTTTTTTTCCAAAGTATTTTCCATTTAAGACTGGTTGAATCCCCCATGCACAACCTGCAGGTACCAAGGGCTGCCTGTGATTACATTAGGTACAGGAGTGGAAAGGGATAGGCTAGAAATCCCAGGGTAAAAAGTATTACTGAAGGGCTATTTGTAAAGAGAGTTGAGGGTTCTTATGCCTTAAAGGCAAGGCATTACAGAGGGAAAGTCCTCCACCTTTCTATGTCTGGCTTAGCAATTAGAAATAGAAGAAACATTACAAGGAAAGATAATACTTGTTGTATGTCTTGCTATGTGACAGGGCATTATAAAAACAATTTAGCTGTTTTCCGGGTTATGTTACCCATAACTTACATATTAGTTTATCCATTATTCGAGGGAGCAGTCATATAGAAATTAGAGTCAGTTCATTTCGATTCCGAATTCTAAGCCAAGATTCCTATTAGCCTAGCTAGGGTCAACTGTAGGCCCTTTGACAAATCAGCCAGTGGCATCTGTGGAGTTGACTTTGATTGGCCAAATTAGGTCACGTGCCTGTTTATAGACTGATAAACCATCTCCAGGTTGTCAGTGTCCCAGTGCAAAAGCATGACTACCCCATATGTCCCTAACTACATAGAGCTAGGAAAAGAATGTTTCTGAGAAATTGGTAGGAGAGGGTGGAGCTGGGCAGAAAAACTTAGGTTTCTGCTGGAGCCATTTTGAAAGTGTTCTCCCTGACCATATTTGGGACAATCTGAGTATCAAAATAAATGATACTAATGATGGATTATAACTAATTGAATAAAATAAATATGCTTGAGGCCAAATTGATATAAATAAATAAATAAATAAATATATAGAAAATTTGTTACTTAAGCAGAATACCAAATAATACATGTAGAAAGCATGATGGAGCTAAAGTATCATCAATGTTTACTGAAGTAATGGGTTTGAAGAATAGAAATTTTGTATTAATATTATCTGAAAAAATGTTCCCACAAATTTCTCATTAATACCGGGAAACATAGTGCTATAGAGCAGAAACCTGTGAACACCACCTTAATCAAGGGATCAAAGTTAACATCACTAATCCTGGGACAGACATCCTGGGCCTCCTAATATGGAACACTTAAAAGGACATGATACCACTTCTGTGATATTTCTGTCCACATGCATAATCTGAATCTAACCATGAGATACAGCAGACAAACTCAAATTGAGGAGCATTCTATAAGATAACTGGCGTATACTCTTCAAAAATCTCAAGCTCTAGGTACACAAAGGAAGGCTGAGACACTTTTCTAAATGAAAACAGACTAACGAGGCCAGGCACGGTGGCTCACGCCTGTAATCCTAGCACTCTGGGAGGCCAAGGCGGTAGGATCGCTTGAGGTCTGGAGTTCAAGACCAGCCTGAGCAAGAGTGAGACCTACTAAAAAATAGAAAGAAATAAGCTGGACAACTAAAAGTACATATATAAAAAAAAATTAGCCGGGCATGGTGGCACATGCATGTAGTCCCAGCCACTTGGGAGGCTGAGGCAGGAGGATCACTTGAGCCCAGGAGTTTGAGGTTGCTGTGAGCTACGCTGATGTCATGGCACTCTAGCATAGACAACAGAGTGAGACTCTGTCTCAAAAAAAAAAAAAAAAAAAAGAGACTAACCAGTCATGACATCTAAATGCAGTGTATAATCCCAAATTGGTTCTTTGACTAGAAAAAAATGATAGATAAAAAAGACATTATTGGGATAATTAAGTATGGGTTGTGGAATAGGTAATAGTATTATGTTTTTTGTTAAAGTTCCTTATTTGAGTAATCATAGTGTGGTTATGAAGGAGCATGTCTTAGTTCTTATGAAATATATACTGAAGTATTTAGGGATAACAGGGTAAAGTGCCATAACTTTTAAATATCAGCCAATGGATATTGACTGCTGGTGAATAATACATCAAGGATGCTAACTTTTGAAATAGTGAGCATCAAAACTGTGGCTGTTGCAATCAATGCTTAAATATGTGATCCATAATATACTATGAAATGAATATTTATAATATTATATGCTGTTAATGCTTTTTATTTTGTTCTTCTGGGACTCTAAGAAATAACTGTGTCTAAAGAATGGATCATATATTTTTTTGCAAACATACTTTCATTTACTGACTCATACACTTATTCCCACATTATATGAATAAACTTTAAATGCATTGTACAGATATCCAATTGGGGGAATGGAGGTCCTCTGGAGAAATCACAGAATTAGAAAAAGATTGCTAGAAAAATCTAAGTTTCTTGTTTGTCATTTTAAAATTGGATACCTAAGACATTAAAACTCCAAACCACACTTTATTCGAAACAATATACAAAGGAACAGCTGCTAGCTGTGTCTCAAGAAATTCTGTTCATGTGGAAATTTTTAAATTGTCATTTCAGTTAATATGTTTTAATGTTTTTTCATGTTTTTAATATTTCAAGGTTGGCTGAAATTTTACTTGATAAATTGAAACTTGTGCAGATGATAATGGAATGGGCAACCAGGCTTACAATTGGGCAACTTTTATTATTAAAAGCCATATATTATTTTAACATATTCCAAATAACATTTTTAATTAAACAGGTTTGGACTTTTTATTCAATTATACAGAATTATATTTAATAATGATTCAAAGACTCATATATTTTAGAAGGAGATAATGTCTGAAATGAAAGATGGCAGAAACTATCCATTCGCAATAAAAATTGATACCAAGAGAAGCTAAGTAAAGACTCAGTAAAAACCTTTGTCCTGTGTTTCTCTTAAAATATTCTTTCTTATCCCACTTTTACCATCTTACTCCTTCTTAATGGATGTCTTCAAAAATGATAGGAGAAAATAATAAAAATTTAAAGCAAAGAAAACTTGATATATTATTTAGTAGGAAAAAATAGGAATTTTTGGCTAACTTGAGAGTATTGGTCTGTAACATTTTTTCTATGCTATATCTAAACTTTCTTTGCATTACTTAGTGGGGGGTTGACCAAAGCAGGCAGTTGCTAAGTAGCACCCTTGGGACCTGAATGAGTTAACAGAGATTTCAGAAGTAAAGAACATAATACAAAATAGCGTATTCTGAAACACAGTCCTCAATAAACTGACTGATTCACTTGCATAAAACATTTTAGGAAAGCTCATCTAGACATTTTGTTGCAGAGTAAATTAAAGAAGAAAAAGCTTCCTTCTTTTCTTATTCCTTGCCCTCCTCTTTCTCTAGCTAGTTACATGGCTGTAGGTTCTGCATTTGCTTTTTGATCATAGCAAAACTAGCTAGCTATAGCTATAGATCTGCATTTAATCTAAATTTGAGAAGAGGGTAGATAGAGCACATAAGGAAAGAATATTGTCACTGTAGGGGCATATGCAAACAAAAACAAAAACAAAAAAAAAGCAAAAACAACCAAGAAAGAAAGAGAGAGAGATTGTGTGAGAGAGAGGGGAGGAAGGAAGGGAGGAAAGGAGGAAAGGAGGAATGGAAGGAGAAAAGAAATGAAAAAAGAGAGAAAATCTTTTTTAACTTACAGTTTGTAAATGGTAAGGAATCTCCTCTTAACATGTGTCATGCTGGGACCCAGAATTCTGATTGCTTCTTGTTCTTTGCTTGTTGTACCCAGATTCCTTCCATGCAAAATTACCTGTAGATTAAAAGATATGTAAATTGAAATGCACAGAAGTGTGTATGTGTATACCCGTGCATATATATGCATATATATGTGTGTCTGCCTAATTTTAGGAAAAAAAATCATTCAATAGTGCTTTATATTAGAATAAGAACTCAAGACCTAATGATAAATTAGAATGCAAAGAAGCCAAAGACTCCTAAATATTATTAAAAATTAACAACAAATATGGTACTCTGCTCCTTGGCCATCAAAGTAGAAAGGGTAATCTATTCAATCAAGTAAATAGTGTTACTTCTCACAGGCCGAACACAGTTTTTTTGTTTGTTTTGTTTTTTAAAGGAAGTGTTTCATACCAGCCTTCATAGCTAGTACACTACAGTTGAGTGTGGGAGAGGACAGTGCTATCTTTAACAGTATTTATACAACACATTAAATACTACTATGTGAACACTATGTGTTCATGGTGTTTTTCATGTTAGAGTTTCTCAATGTAAATAGAGTATATGATACCAACTGGTAGAGCATGCAAAACAATTCTGAATGAAGCCAAAAAAAAAAAAAAAAGGCGGGGGTGGAGGAGTAATCCTTCTCTACAGTTTTCTCATCATTAAACACAAAAAATGGCTCCAAATTAAAAGACATGCCCTTTACTAGCAAAAGTGTTATAGTAGTCTGTAATCCTGTACAAGGCATTATTTGTGCTGCTGAAAAGTTTCTACAATGAAAACACTATATTTCATATAAGGGGGGGATGGATACACATTTTTAAAATCTTTGAAATTGTGATCTATCAATTTGTGTTAGATTTGATGAAATGTGATACTTTTTTGAAACAAATGACATTTTACCCTTAGATCCTACATAGTTTAAATAACCCTGGTGAAAAATGTTATGTTGATTTGCAGTTTTCATACAAAAGATAATTAATTGCTCCTTGGAGGTTTGGGTTTGAGATGAATTTCTGTGAATAAATTAATCTCCTGAACCTTTTACTCCTTCAGAGGAAGAAGTCCCTGAGGTCAGGACAAACTCTAGCATTACAAACAAGATGTACTTTCCTTCTATATGATTGCTTCCTTCAAGAAAATGATTAAAAAGATTAACATGCAAATAACAGATGAAACCAGCTCTTACAAGGAGAAAAAAAATAGCTACCAATACATTCTGAAAAATCACTGAGACCAAAATCTATTTCTATAAACGTCACTTAGTTTTATGATAATCAGAATACATTGTTTGGAGAAAAATATTAATTTAGGTAGGTCTGAAGAGTTGTCACCCAGTTAATTAATCCCATCTGCTATTTTTACTGTCGGAGTTGCAGCAATCTGTTTGCCAGGAATTCAAAATCAGAAAAAAGGCCCCATGAGCCCCACTAACGATCTTTGTCTACAATGTCTTTCCCCTAGTATACATGAATTCAAATTTGAAAAGGTGACGAAGAAAAAGAAATTATCAGGATAATCTGCTTTATTTCATTTGTGTTCATGGAAATTTAGAAAATTAACTTTAAATATCATGACATTCAAAAAAACAAAACTGTGAAATTGCAGGGGAAGAAAGTAAGGGAGGTGTAGGAATATGATTAAAAATTTTACCTTTGTTCCTAAAATAATATGAGTGCTTTCACTTGCAATTAAAATGTGTACTTTATTCTTTATAATCTCCTCCTTGATTTCTTATGTCAGAAATTGTTCTTCACTCTCTTGTGTTAACTTTGGAGTCAAACTTGAAAGGTGATTTTTTCGTACTTATCATTCTACCTAGTCTTTATTCTTTAGATAATACTGTATTTTGAGAGGCCTAATTTTAGACTTGTTGTTGAGAAATAACTCACATGTGACAATGTAATGTGAGTAATTACCTGCATTATAAATTTCTAAAATAGACATATGGTATCTTGTTTTCCCCAGTGGGTTTATTGAGCTCACTCAGTTACTTAGGTAAATGCATTAACTCTTCAAGACACCCATTTCACTAAGTCTTTAGATGATGTTAGAGCATCAGATATAAATAAACTGAGGTATTTATCAATAGAGAAAATGGAGAAGTCCATTATATGTACATATATTAGTATAACCACTGAACTCATATATCAGATTTATCATAGAAACATGTCGATTTTCCTTTCATAGTTAGTTTTCTGATGAAAAGTCTGCCATAAAAATCACCAAGAAGTGACCAACCAACAAAGCTAACTTGCTCTTCTTAATTCTTATTTTAATTGATCTCACAGTCTGACACTCATTTCTTCCCCTTAAACCTGATTATATTCCAACCTTTATGATTAGCTCTTCCCTTTCATAAAGATCTTTTCCAACCCTTATTATATTTTTGCTCTATTTTCTCCTAGAACAATCCTATTCATACCATAGCCTGAGGTGTCATCTATACTAGTGTGTCCAGCTTTTAAATTGTATTTGCACCTGCTACATTCCTCTACCTAGATGCATTTTAAACTTAACCCATAAAATACGATCACATTTTATTTTCCCATAAACTTGATCTTCTCACTTATATTATTATGATGCCACTATTAGCATTCCCATTTATTGTGTCCAATTAATTTTAAAAAATCAGTCATTCCTCTTTCTTCTTTACTCAATATTAATTGTTTACAAAGTCATGATACCTGTCTTGAAATGTATGGTTTTTTGAGTATGGAAACCAGTAATGCCCATATTGTTTCTCAGTATTACCTCAGTCCTGACTTTATATTAAGCACACAGCAAATATTTACTGATGTGCGTAGAATTCCAAGAATTATTAAACATAATCCATATTATTTGGTTGCCATGGAATTTTCTTGTTGGAATATTGCTTAGCATTAGTGGGTTATAACAGGATTTAATTTATTTTTTCAAAAACCCAATTTTTATGATCCTATCTGTCAAAATGGGATTTTTTTCCTTTTTCCATTTCCCCATGCCACATGTAGGGAAAACCTATATAATACCAAGTAACATCTGGTGTTTTTAAAAATTCATTTAAGAAAATGAATATGTTACTAAACCTTTTAACTAATTCCAGGTTATTCTTGTGACATTCACTGATTTATCAATGTGTTGACAATATGAGATATTAAGCTCCTCCTTATACTTGGATCATGTAATTATGTCATTTTAAGACAGATTTTCATTCAACACATATCTACTGAGTACCTACTATACGTAAGGGACTATCCTAGGCACTTGGGTACATCAATAAACAAAACGGATAATGATCTTGACCCTCAAGAAACTTAAATTCTGCTGGGAAAAAAACACAATAAGCAATAATCATAATAAATAAACATATATCATGCTAAATTATGAATGAAAAAGAGAACAAATGTAAAAGGTGGAGAGTGAATACGTGAGAGAAAGGTTACAGTTGTAAAGGGTAGGGGAGAGAACAAACGAAATTTTTTTGACCTTCCTCCAGAAATTGTGACTGAGAGAGATAGATTGCAATCCTTTTCTCCTTTCACAATTGGGGGTTGTGTTTTTTTTCCTTTGTTCCCAATCAACTTCCAGCCTAAGTAGTGTGATAGAAAATCTAATGCACTAAAGAAATAAGCTCTGAAATAGCCAATGAAAGGAGCCATTCCTAAAGAGTGAAGAGTTAATGAAGAATTTTTAACAGCATATCGACTCAGCTTCACTCTGTTACCATTTAAATGGCCTCAAATGGGATGTGAAGCTTAACATATCACGGAATAGCATGTAGTTTCTGGTGGCTGCAAACATTTTCTCATTAATCTTGGTTGCTTGCTACATCAGCAATAACAAGAAGTTCGGAGAGATGCTATAGCCTAGGCTCAAATTTCTTTCTTTCTTTTGTTTTAAAGATGGGAATAAGGGAATTTAACAAAAAGTAAAAATTGTGAACATTTTCCTTATTATTTTTAGTAAAGTAAGTTTGTTTTTTAAACAAAGGAATTAATAATACCAATATTGATGATATGACTACACCCTGTATTCTGTTTCCAAAAAATATAAAACAAAAAACTCGTATGTAACTCACATACCTAATCCTGTTGTATTTCCCATTCATACTGTGTCATAAATGTTCACATAACTTAGGTTTCACGTTTTAATCTTGTTATCAAATTCATCTAAAGTTCTTAACATGCTATCTTATTTTATATTGGAAGTTGTGATTTGTTTTATAAATTATGAATCTATATTGTGTATATCTTACTCCCAGAAGCTATACCATATTTATGATCGCTTGGCAACATGCCACCTAGAACAAAGTATTTTTCCTTCCTATTGGCACAGATATTGACAAAATGCTATGTTTTATGCAAGTAATAAAGTTTACATATGTTCTATTTATTAATTTAAAAGCATTCATAAGCAAATAAATCTCCAATTTCTCAACGTCTTGACTGGTTGTTCTTTTTACTTGGGGATTAGGGTGAGCAAACACCCTTATTTTTCCAGAATAGGTCCAATCTGTGACTGGTATCTCAGCATACAATCAATAATTTCCCGTTTCACTGTAGAAAGCATCTCTAGTTGTATGATGAATTAAATGGTCACCGTATCCATGACTGATAGGAAACCTGGCTATCATTAAGTACATTGTTCTTTAATGTGAGTTGCATGACATTATTCATCCAATCCTCTACCCTTCTGGAACATCCCCAGCCCTTTTGAGAATTATTGCCATCATCTTTTCTCTCTTCAACAAAGTCATGGACATTTATCCTCATTAGTTGAAGGCTTTTGCAATTGGTCTTACTCCCTATTTCTAAACCTGGCTCTCAGCCCTTTTTGTACTTCATGCTTTTGAACAACCAAACAATATGATGCCTCAGTTCACTCCCTTGTTCATCTCTAACAATATTCATTTCTATCCAATTTCATATCCAACTATTCCCTAGATCTTGTTTGCTTTACCACTGAAATCTGATATTCAGATATTCCTTTTTTTCCCATGCCTCCCATTATCATATCACCTTCTCTTTGTCATTAATTACTTGCCTTGAATCTGTTCTTTGATCTCATCAACACTTCAAAGATTTGACCACTTAATTATCTTCCTTTCAGTGATTTTTGCTAACTCTCTCAGCCTTGGTTTTTAACCTGTTTAAAATATTTTTTCCTTTCATATTTGCTTCATTTTCTGTTTGTCCTACTCCCACACACAAGAACATACATTCTGGGAGAAGAGGAATTTTTGTGTTTTTTTCACTGCTGCCTCTCCAGCATCTACAAGAGTGCCTGGCACATGATAGGCCCCCAAAAGATATTTGTTGAATGAATATTTGAATCAGACAGATTACAAATCAAATGTGAACTCAGAGATGCCTATTTTGATTATCAAAATTCAAAAAAAACCTCCATTTACACTCTCATTTATACTCTAGAAATATCCTTATTTTATTTGTTGTTAACAAGTAGCAGCTCCAGAAATTTTCTTGCTTATTTATTTATACTTTTTTTTTCACCTTAAATTCAGGAACTCATTCTTATTCACTACTCAATCTCTTGTATTTTAGTGTAATTTGTAGTATGTCATAGGCTTCCAGTATATTATGTGTTCATTTGGTAACTTTTCTGTAAAATGTGGGTAGTTACATAATCTAGTTCACAACGCTCCTGTAAGGATCAAGTGGTATAACATACAAGGAGCTTGGTGCATTGCCTAGCAGAATTCAGCATGTGAGATTTAGAGATTTTCATTATGCTATGTGAAACAGTAGCAAGAGTAGTCTAAAAGGTACACTGATCATATTGTCTACTTAGTACTCTTTTAAATGGCCAACCATTGTCTATAAGATGATAGTCAAACTCCTTAACATGGGAGAGAAGGATGTTTATTATTCGACCTTTGCCTATCTCTCCTGTCTCATCTTATGCCCTGTTCAAACCACCTCCAGTGCCATGATACCACCACACTGAGTGCCATTCAATACCCGACCATCCACTTCCTTTCCAGGCTTATGCCAGGAGCACTTTTGCCACCATTTTTTAACCTGGCTTGTGCCTCCGCAGGCTCAAGAGCTCAGTTGAGATCATTCTTCCTTTGCAAAGTATTCTCTGACGCATAAAGCAGCATCCTGTGCATTAAAATGGCCCTTTTTCTTCCTTTTTTCTTGCTAGTCTTCTCCCCTAGACTGCAAAGTCTTCAAGGACAGAGATTATTTCATGTTTATCTTTGCAGCCTTGGTACCTGATGAAGTGGCTGACACATGGTAGGTACAGGACTCACAGGCTTCCATCAGCACATCTACCTACACATCAGCTTCTGCCTTCCCTCCTTTTGCTGTCAATGAAATGAACATACACATCCATATCTAATCCCCATCCCCACTTACTTGGCAGATTCCATCCTTTCATGCCTATTCAAGGACATCACTCCACTAGCTTTCTTTTGCTTCCTTATATCACGCATTTTTAATTCTCAAAAAAACCATTATTCCTGCATTTTAAATATACATACAAGCATACACACACACACCCTTGCTGCTTTAATTTCCATCTTTGATGAAAATGTCTCATAACCCTATTTCGTCCCACCAGCTAAAATCCTTTTCTATGCTCTATTTTGCAGTGAAACCCCATAAAAGATATATTTATGCTTAAGGTTTCTATGTTCTCAGCTTTCATTTTTTAAAAATGTACTTCAATCTGGCTTTCATCCTACTACACCATCAAAAATGACCATAACAAGGTCATCAATAACTTCTATGTTTCCAAATGGTGATTTTTTTTTCCTTTTTTATTTGGAAATATTTCAAACTTACAAAAGTTCCAACAATAAAAATAGTGCAAAGAACACCATATACTTTTTACTCATATTCATTTATTAATATTTTTATTCCATTTGCTTTTTCTCTCATTCCTTCACACACATGCATCATGCACACAGGCGCATACACACCCCCATATTTTTTTCTGAAACATTAACAGGTGATATAAAATGTATAATAAATGGACATTTAACCCTAAATGCTTCAATGAATATTTTCTAAAAGTAGTAATATCTTTCTTATATTACCACAGAAGTTATCTTCATAAATTTACATGAATATCATAATTGTATCTTTCCTACCATCCACATTCCAAATGTGTCAGTTGATCTATTAATAACAATGTCTTTTATGCCTCCCCCCTCCTCTCGAGTATAAGAATTAGTCTAGAGTTAGTTATTTCGTGTAGTTGTCACATCTCTTTAGCCTATTCATTCTGAAACATTTCCACAGATTCTCTTTGTCTTTTATGACATTGATATTTCTGGAAAATAAAGTATATCCGCCTACCCCCACACACACTATTTTGTTAATATAACAGTCCTCCTATTTGGCTGAAATAGGCAATGTTGCGCCCATCTCAAGGTATCACATAGGGAGTCACACAGTATCCATCTGTCCATCATTGATGATGTTAACTTTGATCACAGGTATAACTTTGAAATCAGGTACAACCTGATTTCTCCGCTTTATAATTACTATTATTTTCTTTTATTTACAACTAATAAATGGTCTGTAAGGCAAAAATTTAATGAAAATATCCTGTCCCCATTCAAAATTCTCCCCTAGACTTAGTATCCATGATAATCTTTCCTAATCCAAACTTCACCAGGCTTGTTGCAAAATGATAATTTTTTAACCCTGGTCTTCCTTCCACATTTACCAGTTAGCTTTCAGCATTTTACTGTAAGCAAGACTGCTCCCTCCTCTCTCAGTTGTTCACTTGTCTCTTTATTGTCATATGGACTCAAGATTTCTTGTATTTTCATTGGTTTATAATCCATTACTGTATTTTATTATTTTGGTGCTATAATTGTCTAGATTTGATCAGTCTGGCTTCTGTGTTCTTGTGAGATGCCCTCACCATTATTTGAGTACTGCCTTACTTTCTGACAAAATAAGATATTATAGGCTCATTTTGTACATATTCTGCCCTGCCTTGACTATCAGCCATTTCTCCTAGGAACTCTGGTTCCTTTTAGTGAGGAATGATAGTAGAGATCAAGATGGGGCAAAAGGTGTCCTCTGGGTATCTTTGTCCTTTTGCCCTTTCAGCAATCAGATCTAGAAGATATATGTATGCATGTATACATATATATAAATATATATAAATATAAAGGGTTATATTTACTTCTATGCATACACACACACAGGTGAAATCATCAGTTCACAGCAATACCTTAAATTCCAGTCTATTCCCACAGAGTTCTTTCTTGCTTCATTCGTTCCATATTTGTTTTCCTGTTCTTCCACAGTGAGAATCCTGCCTCCAACAACTTTAACACATTTACACCTTTGCTCAGTCCCATAATGCATCTAAAATAGTAGGTGTAATTTAGGGTTCTAAAATAGTTGTAGAATTTTTATGGCCATACCGCTAAAATAAACAAACCTACTTTAAAAAGTTTAGGATTAGTTTGGAGTTCTCTTCCTGCTTCTACCTGGCCTGCCCAACACAGAGGCTATGTAGACAAATACTGTGTGTGTAACTTACTGTGATTAAGTCTCCCTCTCTCCCTTCCTTTCCTTTTTTCTTCCTCCCCATCTGTGTAATTATGATATTCATAGCAATAAAATTAGGCTGATTTAGTTCAATTTTCTTTCTGTTTTAGATTATTTTCCATGTTCCCATTCTTACAGGAAGTAAACAATTAAATGACATTTTTAAGACGTAGAATATTAACATGACTTCAAAAGGAAAAATAAAAACCCGAAAAGTTGTAGTCATAGAAGTATTCTTCCTGCTCTATCCCTTCCAATACATTCCCCTAACCCTTGGAGATAACCACTCTTACTGTGTTTTCTTGGTTTTGCTTTGTGGGTTTTTTTGTTTGTTTATTCTTCCTGCGTTTTGTAATTATAAGCAGATATATGTATGCCTTCTTAACTTGTTTCTTACACAAAATGGAGCATACAATATGCTTTTTGAACAATCCCCCCCCACACACACTTAGGTCATCTTCTGGAAATCTGGAAATCACTCCATGTTATAAAGGTTTCTCATTTAATTTTAGAGCTACAAAGTCCACTGTATGTACCACAGTTTATTTAACCGATCTTGTATGTTTGAAATTTTAAGTACACCAGGTCCTCAAGTAACATCATTTCCTTCAACGTCTTTCCTTACAATGTTGATGAGAAAAAAAAAAAAAATCGCTTCCCAGAAGGGCCACTGCCTGTGTGGAGTTTGCACATTCTCGCCACGTCTGCGTGGGTTCCTCTGGTACACCGGTTTCCTCCCGCATCCCAGAGCCGAGCCTGGTACATGAAGTGCCGCGTCTACGCGGTCGCAGCGTGAGGGAGTGTGGGTGTGTGTGAGTGCGCCCTGGCACAGGTGGCGCCCTCAGCTGCCAGGTCAGGTTCCAGCCACTCACCACCCTGAACTGGAATAAGCGGGTTAAAAAATGAATGAAGAATGAATACAAATGATTGTAAAATAACAATTCGTCACGTGCACGCTAATTGCACAAGTGCGTGCAGGTGAGCGACGCCGCGCCCCGCGCTCCGCCGGGCGCCATGTTGCTGGTCAGGTGTGGAGCTCTGAGGCGGCAGGAGGCGCTGCGGACCATTTTCTCTTGCAACGTTTATTCCTGGATGTAACCCACCACCGCTAGACCACCCTCATTCGCCCCCTGATTCGCCAGAAATTGGTAAATCATTCTCTTGCCTAGTTTTTAGTACTCTTTCTTCACGTTTATTGCAGTGTTCCATATTAGAAGTGTTTTGTTTCTTTAATTATAAGTTTGGTGATGTTTTTGTGGGTAGAATTATGCCACAGAAGCTTAACTCTTTTCTGTGTCGGTTACTCTGCGGTAAAATGGGTTGTTACACGTCGTTTTGCTCGAAGTCACAGTTCCGCGAGCCTAGCCTGGATGGAAAGTGAGGACGGACTGTGCCGCCGCCAGTTGGGGAATACAGATAATGCCGCAGTGAAAAAGCGCTGCGTGTACATATTTTTGGAGGTGTATTGTCAGGGTTGACTTTTGAGGGGTGTCGCCCCAGTTCTCTGGCTCCGGGTTTGAAGGAATTACAAACCAGGCCGTGCGACGCAGTGATGACAGACACTTCCCACTTCCGCACGAGCGGCTGGCATTGCAAGCGCGGGAGCGCGCGGGAAGCGACAGTACGTTCCCTGAGGGGAAATGGGTCCGTCTCCTCAAGTGGAAAAGACCCGGAGGTTTTACCGCACTTCTGCTTTTATGGCCTTATGATGTGCTAAATGGGGGCTGGAATACTGATTACCTTTCTAGGGTAAAAAGTGGAGAATTCTTAGAACCGAGGGCCCTCACCAATTTTATCATTATAGGGCAACTTCCAGAAATTACCGTCGAATTTGTAAAATGCCTAATGGGTGTGATTTTTACCGCGTTAATGTATGTTAATGAGGAAAAGGTCATCTTTGGAATTGAGCCCCTAGCTTCTGCGCATGCTCCTGGCCGGGAACAATCCCTAACTGGAAGTTTCTGCCGTGGTGGGCTTACGTTCTAAACGCCCCATTTAGGTCTCTTCCTTTTTGTCCCCCTCCTCTTTTCCTGTGGTTAACGCTGCCCACCTACACCTGTCTCTAACATGTATCTTTGGGGTAAATTTCTAGAATTAAGATTGGTGGATTGAAGAGTAAATACAGATGCGATATTTTGCTAGGTGTTGCTAAAATCCTGTCTATGGAAGTTGTAACATTTACAGTCCCATTATCGATGTATAAGAGTGCTTGTTTCCCCATACCCCTGATGACATGCTATTGTCTGGTTTTGAATTTTTGTTAATCTTACAGGAAAGAGATGGTACATTAGTATCATTTAAATTTACATTTCTCTATTATGAGGGTTGTTTCATATGTTTAATGGCTATTTTCATGTCTCTTTTTTGTGAATAGCGTGTTGATGTATTTTGCCCATTCCATGATAGGATTCTTGGCCATATTAGCCTCAACTTTAAAAAGTTCTTATAAATTAGGGATATTAGTCCTTTATCTGTGAGATACATTATAAATATTATTTCTAGTTTTTTATTTTTCCTTTGATGGTGCTTATTTTATTTTTATCATATTTTAAAAATATTTATGTAGTAATATTTATTGACATGCTCTTTGATTGCACATAGATTCTTAGTCAAGTTAAAAAGTCTTATACCCCAACTGACAGAATAGTTTACCTATTTTGTCCTTAAACGTAGATTTTTGTTTTCTAGTCCTTAAACGTAGATTTTTTTCATTTAGATCTCTCATATATTTAGAATTTATGATGTTGTGAGTGATCTGATTATATCTTTTACGAAATGGCTATCCAGTTGTTTCAACCTTACTCATGAAAAAGATTCACAGCGCCCTTTCTTTGTGTTTTTGAAATTATGAAACCACTCTAATTCTCAAAGATAAGTGATTAGAGATCACTGAGGATTTTTCTTTATCTTTAAAGTCTAATACTTTTACTAGGATATGGGCAGAATTGCTCATTTTGGGTCCGTTTCCCTTGCATTCAGTGGGCTCTTTCAATGTGAAGATTAAGTTCTTCTTTAATTTCTGGAAACTCTTCTTGAGTTATAGTTTTAAATATCAGTTTACTTTCATGTTTTTATTTTCTTTGCCAGGGCACCAATAATATGACTGATCTCCTTTGTATGTTTTCACTTTAGTCACTTTCTCTGTGAGCTTTTTAACTTCTTTCTTGATCTCATTTTCATTTTCTTGGTTGTTTTACTAATTTTCTTCAGTGCTTTAAGTTGTCATTTATTTCTAGTCTCCCTTATGCACATTATAATTGTTTTTTTTTAGATTTTGTCTTTTTTTCTATTTATTTCATTAGTTCAGTCAACACTTATTTTAGTTCTCCCCATTTTCCATTCCTCCTGTTAGTTTTGAACAAAAGTGCTTTCTCCTATCCCCAAAATGCTCATGTGGGGATATGTAATTCAAGCTAAGGTACTATGCTTCAATTTTCATCAGATGATAGTTTCTTTGTTTTTGTTTTGTTTTTAGGAGGAAATTTTTTCATTAGCAGATTCCTCATTTACATTTTCTAGCAGTTTACAATAGTTGTGTGTCGGGGGGGCTGACCCACTTTCTTCTATTCTTGCTTATTTCCTGATCATGTTTCCTAGTACAAGGGTATTCTCTTACATCAGTTTTGCCGCCTCTGGGTAGTTTCTTCTGTAAATGTGTTATTGCTGGTGGAAGTTGGAGTAAAGTTTGGCATGTCTTAATTTTCTTTTTCTTTACAATCTTTGATTTTCTCTATGTCCTCCTTTCCTCTCCTTGCCTTGTCTTAGAGTCGATAGCTCTTTCTTTGTATAGTCAATTCTTTCCCAGAAGCAATATTCCTCTAAGAATGCTACTTCAGTTCTGCTTATGTTAAGGCCCCTTCCCCGTAATTGGGGTTATGATGTTCAGTGTTTTTGTGTATTATTTTCCTTCTTGTTTCTGACAGTGATTTTAACTGAATTTCCTAAGACTTTCTATTTCCTTTGTTGTTTTTTTAGTGTCTCTTCAGTTTTCCCTCTTCTCGCCATACCCATAGGCTTGTTGCCACAGGTGGGGGTTGTAGGAATTTTTGGTTTTTTCTCAACTTGCCGGTAATTTGAAGGTTACTGTCTCCTAGTAATCTGTCTTGTGTGGTTTTGTGTGTTAGCCTTGTTGATTTTTTATTGTTTTGTGAGAGTGAAGGGGAGATTTGGAATCATGCTGCTGTTGTTTTGCACAACTCCATTGTTCAATTCTTAGTCCTCATTTTATTTGATTTCACAAGAGTATTAGACAGCAATGATAACTTCATCATTCTTGATATACTTCCTTCATTTGGCTTTTAGAATGCTTCGTTCTTCTTTCTCCTTATGCCTTTCTCACTGCTCTTTCAGATTCCTTTCCTGGTTCTTCCTCTTCTTTCAGATTTCCCAGCTTTTTATCTATTGCCTAGACTAATCTCTGAAATTCTAGACTCACATATACAGTTTTTACTCAACATCTGAACTTGGATTTGTAAAAGACACCTCAAACTCAAATGTTTAAAACTGAACTCCTAATCTTTCTCCTCCCAAATTATACCTCTTCTTAATACTTCTCTATTCCATTGATGGCAAATACATTATATTTATTACTAAGGCCAAAAACCATGGCAATTGTTTTGAATTTCTTAAACCCCACGTCTAATTCATCAAGAAATATTACTGTTTCTAATTCCAAAATATTTCTGATTTCTACATTTTCTAACATCTCTACTATTATCAGCTTGGTGAGAGATTCTGTTAATAATATTTCATACCTAAGCAACATCTTAACTGATTTTTCTCCTTCCTCCCTTCAATAGCTATAAAGGCCAGAGTAATTCTTTTCAAACTTAAAGTACATACATGTAATATATATATGGTAAAAAATATATATATATATATATATAATATATAACCATTCCTCTCCTCTATACCCTCCAGTGGGTCTCTATTTTATTCAAAGTAAAACTTAAATCCATTATAGTGGCCTACAAAGCCTTACACAAGCTGTCATTTATTACATCTCTGACATTATCTCCTATAAATCCATTGTTTGATCATTCCATTTCAGTTTTACAAGTATCTCTGCTGTTCTACCAACAAGCTAGATTTCCTCCTGAATTGGGATTTTGCACTATCAGTTCTTTCTGCTTAGAACATTTTTCACCTAGATAACTCTTTTCTTTAAAGTATATGCTCAAATATTATCTTCTCATTAGAGCATACTCTGACCTTCCTATTAATACAGCTTACCCTATCCATGCTTTGGCACTCTAATCTCATTCACTTTGGTTTATATTTTTATTCTTATAACATTTATCGTTAACCAACACAAAACCTTAGCTACACAGGCATTGAACACTTCTGTTGCTCATGTGTTCCAAGAGGTTAGAAGAGTGCCTGACACATAGTAGTGTTCAACAAAGGTCTGATAAATAAATACAGGGTAAGTCCTGCAGTTTTCCGATTCTTTGCATGTAGATAGATGCCTCATTTACATCTCAATTTTCAATTAATAGTAAATGTCTATAGCCATTATATCAGATTTAGAGTCCCTGGTTTCTAATATTTTCATCTCAAAACATTATATTTAATAAACTGTCTCAATAACTGAGGACCATAGACTATTAAAGGCACTTGTAATAGTAATCTCTTGAGAATATATTCCAAGTTAAAAAAAAAAAGCTAATATCGTATCAGATGTTGAATTTTGCCCATCAAATTTATGAAAAGTGCAATTTGCAAATTTTCTTATTTAATATATATCTTGCACATCCTCATTATTTGAAATCATTAAGAAATCTGAAATTACTTGAAATTGAAACTAAATACGCTCTTTTAGATTTTTTTTTCCCATTTTGCTTCTTAGTATTATTGCTATGCCAGGCTTTTTCTTTTCCTCTTTAAATCCATTAAAGAAAGCATACAAGAATCACAATGTTAACATATTTCATTCAGCATTTAGTGTTGTTAATTAAAATAGAATCAAAAGCATATGCTCATACAACAGAAAAGGACTTAGAGAATATATAGTCCAAACCCCTCAATTTATTGAAATATATTAACTGAGGCAGAAAAAAATTATGTCATTTATCAATGCTCATACAGTTCGTTAATGACAAAGTGAGTACAAGAATTCAAGTCTCCCAATAGATGTGAGGGTGATCTGACTGCAACATCTGTCATGCTTTTAATTGCCAGGGTCGATTCTGCTGATCTGACTGGGCAAGCAGGTTTTTCCTTCTTCCCTCACCTCATCCCTCCAGAAGCTGAGCACTCAGTCTAGAGGATGACCTTCCCGTATAGAAGAGGACTGTTCTTCCCTCAAAGGTATATGAATAGCTGTACTCCCCTACTAGAAACTCCAAACAAGCCCTCAAGGCCCATTTGTAAAAAACATGCGCTGTCAAGCTTACGCTACCCCACATACGTGCACATGAGGCACTGCACATGGCAGTCAGCCTTTAAAAAAAAAAAAAAAGAAAGAAAAAGGAAAAAGAATTCAGGTTCCCAATTCCCAAATTAAGGTCCTTTCTATTATCCTATATTATATTATCACTTGAAAATATTAGGCTGGGCGCGGTGGCTCACGCCTGTAATCCTAGCACTCTGGGAGGCCGAGGCGGGTGGATAGCTCAAGGTCAGGAGTTCAAGACCAGCCTGAGCAAGAGCGAGACCCCGTCTCTACTATAAATAGAAAGAAATTAA
>CAUYRT010083266.1:0-17547 GCA_963574885.1 Lepilemur ruficaudatus
AAAAAAAAGTGTGAAGATGATGGCAAAGTGTACAACCCACTTAAATAATGTAAGCATGAGGTGCCTTCCTAGTAGAACACCACTGCAATGCAGTCTACATGCTTCCCTCTCAGCAGAGGCAACTTCACATTTGATGAGCATCTATGTTTACATTAACATGTGGGTTTTTAAATAAAAAATAAATAAATCTTAGCTATGCTTTAAAGAAATTCCATTGAATATTTGAATAGCAAGAGTTAAATTGTGAAGGATACCTGTATTTTCCTGATGTATGTGTAAAATTGAAACTTCTCAATTTTAAGGTACATCTAAATTCAATCTTTGTTTACTGCTTATGCTTCATTTTTCTATTCTTTTTTCATAAGTGACAATTTGACATATGTTGAATTTCCATTCATCTTTCTTATTTTGTTTTATTCACTTCTAATTAATTCTGGGATAGATTTTCTTAAAGAGTAAGGCTACTGAGTAAATTTTAATGTGTAATTTATTTTTTCACAGATTTAATTTACATATTTAATTTTATGTCTTTCTTGTATATTTGTTTTGTTGTTAAATTCAACTTTCTCCTTCTTAACCTCAGTTTTCTGTTACTACTTCATCTTTTATTTCTTTTTTCCATAAATTTGACATGAATTATGTTGGAAATCAATCATCTTGATTAGTTCCAAATGGTGTAATTGAAAACACACACATACACACACACACACACACTCGTGTATTTTTTTGTCTCCAGGTCCCATGTGGCTGTAATTAGACATATTATAAAATAATAGCATTTGAAATTGTCATTCTACTACATTATAATAATTTATGAGTCTTCTTCCTTATATCAAGTTTTATAATTTTGATAATCA
Organism: Lepilemur ruficaudatus; assembly: GCA_963574885.1. Lineage (NCBI taxonomy): Eukaryota > Metazoa > Chordata > Mammalia > Primates > Lepilemuridae > Lepilemur > Lepilemur ruficaudatus. The sequence continues at coordinate 858 of CAUYRT010083266.1, forward strand.
AAATCTGCCAATAAAGATAAGTTAATAAATCCATTTTATTTCTTAAAAATCAAAACTTAATAAAATCAATCTCTCTTACTGCTTGATCAACAAGTAGAATAAGCCTTGATAACCATCTGTAGGCCACGCCGTTAAATTTTATGCTAGATACACTAAACATAATTAAATTTGTTATATGTTAATTTGAGTTGTAACAGACTTAAACATTTTAATATATAAATGATATATCAGAAAAATATAATGCAGATGAACATGTTCTAATATGAATTATTAAATTTCCTGAAAATGTTATTTGTACTACATCTATTGGTAAGTGCTCATACACATTATTTCCTTTACCCCTCATAAAAATTAAAATATAGAGATCAAAAATTGGTATTTATTACTAAAATTTATGAATGAGACAATGGAGCATTAGGTAGGATAATTATCAGGCAACTATATCTTAGCAAGTTATGTTAGAAAAACCCAGCTCAATATGGATATCCCATCTCCGCATAGGCACAGTTTGGGGTCCTGACAGTAAAGAAATGTTCTCTCTTTAATCTAATTTAGAATATTTAGCTATTTTTACATTTCATATCTCATAGTTTTGTCCTTACAACTTGACATATGTATTTATTATGCACAATTATAATTTATTATATTTTATAATAATATTATAATTTATTCTTATACTTTATACCTTCGGGGAAGTTTTGTTTTGTTTTTTTAAATCAGAAACTGTCTCAGACAACAGCATGAAATAATTATCCATATATATTTTTTTCTTACATTTCTTTTGAAACTTGGGAACTTCTCCATTTGGGCATATATTTATTTCTGTCTTTGCTTATAGGAGCAGTTTAATTTTGGTTAACGGAAAATGAATTGTCTAATTATAAGCCTTTAAGTTCTAAAGACACCGTTATTCAAAAACTAATAAATGCACCTATTATCTAATTCTAAGCTTCTTCATTATGATTCTTCCTGATAATTTATTATTTTTAGTTTTTGTTTATAACAAATCACTCCAAATCTACTAGTTTAAAACTCCCCAAATGTATTATTATTTATATTTCTATAGTTGAAATGGGCAGTTATTCTGGTCTGTGCTGGTTCGGGTAGGGCTGCATTGTATATGAGTGGCTGGCAGGCCGGTTAGCCTTGGGGAACTTACTCACATGTTGGCAATTTGCTCAATTTCAAAGTGATGGTCATGTGTCTTTCTTAAGCAGACTAGCTTGCACTGATACATATGATGTTGTGGTAGATTTCCAAAGAACAGCAAGCTAAGACAAGCTCTCAAGTGAATATATTTTTCAAGCATCTCCCTGGACCACATTTACAAAATCTCCATTGGCAAAAGCAAGTCTCATGTCCAACTCTATATTTAAAGGTTGGGCTAATTAATAATGCATTCATCCGCTTTGCTACCTGGAGAGAAATGACAGCATGTTAGAGAATTTGATGATAGTATATCCTAGGGCCATTTGAAGGGTACAGAATGCATGGATCAAAAAACAGAGAACAATGGGTATCCAGACATCTCAGCAGGTGCTGTCTGAAGGCATGTCTATCTTCAGCAGAATAATGCACAGATAAGTCAATGTCAACATATTCTGGTGCCAATAACAAAATGTGAACATGGATTTTTCTCTGGAATTTGATGAGGTCCTGCAGAGATGCCTTTCTATTCTGAAAATGAATTAATGTATTCTTATTAAATGTATGCAAATCCCTATGGTTAATTCACACACACACACATACACACAGAAACACACATATGCACACACATGGAAAATAGCCTTACCTGTAGTTGTTAAACAAAAAGTGATGCTTGAATGTGGGATTCATTCTCACAGGAAAGCTGTCCTTATTTATCTTTTCAGATCTTTATCAAGTTAGAAGTGAATGTGGCCAGCACTGATTGTACATCATGAGGATTTTATGGAAGCCTCCAGATGACTGAAGTACAAATTGGGACTCTTGCTTCAAGTGAGTTAGAATGTCACATAAATGAAATTGATACCACTCAATGCACATTCGTTTATTCACTACACCATTAAATTGTCTATTTTAAATCAGGTATATAAACAATAGCCAGAACAAACATTGTGAATTATTTTATTCCCCTATATTTTTAAAATATAGTCTTCATAACCAGATAGTCTTTAAAAATAATTATGAAGTTCTTCATTCTCTATGCACCTAGAAACTATGTCTCTTACCAGTCCTTAAAAAACTGATCTACTGCTTTGTCACTCTAATTTCCAGTAAAACAAAAATTAAATTCTAAGCATTTTACCAAAATACAAATAATTAAAAGAGTGCATTTTACTCTTCTCAAATACTGGCAAAGCTTTTATTCAAAGTAATTCAGAAAAAGCCATTAATTCAGTGATTTCTAATGTATTTACATAGATAAAAATATGTACAATGCTATAAAGGCACTCATGCATTTATTAAGCATCATGAATTCTGAGGTAATGCAATAGCATCATTCAGATTTTCATAGCTTTGATCATTATAATTTATAACCACAGAAAACTCTTCACACAACTTAGTGTGTGTATATGTATATGTTCAAAATTATATGTGCCTATTATTAATAATATGTAAAATAATTTATAACTGTTAACCCTACAATTTATTATAATATAATAATATTTAATATGATTTTTTTCTGTTTATCAAAGTTATAGGTCAATATAGCGTTTGCCACCCTAGACATTTTTTTTAATTATACACTATGATAAAATATGCATCTTGGAAAAAGAAATCCCATGAATATATCCAGGATTTATTACATTTGGGAGATTTTTACTTGAGCCAAAACACACCATCCTCTTTGTTACCAATTGATATCCATTAATGTACTATTTGTGTCCAGACATATCTTTCTCTTAGAACCAAGCATGGAGGTCACATATAATATATGGATATTCTGATCATGAATAAATTTAACACTTCATTTCAATTCTATTTTAGTTCAGTGCTAAAAATTTTCTTAAGAAGAAAAACATATTTTTCCAAAAATATAAAACTTATTCACTGATGCAGCTTAACCTGAAATGTTCCCAATTGAACACGAAAAAACGTATCTAATTATACTGTAAATTTTCTTCTTTCTTTATATATTTCACTGTTCAAAAATCTCTAGAAAGGTGTGTTCACGAGCTTAAAATGGTAATTCTTGAGTTTCCTTTAAGTGCTGTAAGTTGAGGTATTTCTTGCAAAGTAACATGTACCAGAAAGAAAAGCAAAACAAGCCAATTACCAGTGTTGCAGAGAAGCTTACACTGCAATCTGAGATTCAAGAAGAATATTGTTTTCTGTACAAATGTGTGCCCTGCATTTTTTTTATTGTTGTTGTTGTTGCTGAAAAACACAGAACCACGCAGTTAGCAGTAGAAAGAAATCAATATTCATTTGTTAGCTTATATTCCTTTAGGTCAGATGTCTGAGTGCATTGTAGGTGGTTTCTCTACTGGATCTCAAAAGGCTGAAATGGTGTTATTTGGGCTGTGTTCCTTGGGTGGGATCTGGGGAAGAATCTCTTCCAAGTACATTCAGATTTTTGGCAAATTAATTTTTTTGCCATTGTAGAATTGAAATTGCCCTTTTTGTGCTGTGTGCTGGGGATCATTAGGCTTCTAAAAGATGTTCTATTGGCAGCTTGGAACATGGGCACTTCTCCTTGAATCTCAGATTGCAGTGTAAGTTTCTCTGGAACAGCTTTCTTTCAGAAGAGCTGGAGTTTGTTTCTCTAATTTCCATTTTTAATTCTAGACAGAGAAAACACTGCTTTTGAAGGCCTCATATTGATTTGGTGAGGTCCATGCAGGTAGTCTTTTTATCTTATGATCAACTATGTCCTATAACATAACCTATTCATGGAGTAAAATCCATCATTTTTATAGATCTGCAGATTTTTCAGGGCATTGACACCAGGAGAAGGGAAATCTGGAGGGACATCTCAGTATCCTGCCAGACACTAATGACAGACTATTAAGGTAGGTGTAAGAAATGTTCCTGTAAAATTTTTATCTATGAAAATTGTAACATTTTTGAAGAAGTTTGGGAGGTTATGCCTGACTATACATTGAAAATTGAAAATCTGAGTTCTGATAGGAAAATAAAATGTAAAGATCTTATCTCCTTTCCATTTTTATGCTTCATATTCTGGCATATTTGAATATGCCTTTGTAATAACCTAGCCAATGGCAGATATTTTACCAAAGTCTGGTGATATTTATTTCAATAACGGGTGCTTATTAGTACCATAAAATAATACAGTATTGCATGGGACATTCAGATTCCATCTCTTACTAAACGTAGTCAACATTTAAAATTCTGCAAAGCACAAAATTTTTGGAAGCTCTCTGTTACCATTTTATTTCTATTTACAGACTAACCAGTTCCTTCATGAGCCCATTATTGTCTTGTAATGTCTTGTCGAATATATCCAATAACAATCAATACACACTATTAACCTTAGTTTTTCCAAGATTTTTTTCTAGAGTTAGAAGTTTATTTGGATTTTAGTTAGCATGTCCAGATATTGTAGAGAGCAAGGTAATCAAATATTTTGCCCATGCAAAATGTTTATGTTATTTCCACTATTATTTCTTGCCACCTACAAACTGAGTGCTAAGTCTACACCACAAATATCAGATGTGTGCTTTCGCCACAACCACTACTGGAAGTGCATTCTACACTCGTTTTACACGTTCAATGCCTGTGGTGTCCTAATCTATTGGTAGTTCTACCTGCTTGTGTTGCACCATCTGGAACATGTGGACTTCAAGGATGGTGGAGAAGGAAGACAGAGGGATCAAGGAGGCACATTGTCACCTTAATGACCCAACTTGCTTAAGACAGAGTTTGGAATATGGGGTGAAGCACACATAGCCACTAAATGTCTCTGCTACAGACCTCGATTCAACAAATTGCAAAATGAACAATTTAAAATCAGTAAAAGCAGATGAAAATAAAGACTTCAGATACAATCAAGAGATGAGCTATTGAGGTATTTATTCTTTGATATAGCCAGTAACACGTACCAAGTCTCGTGGTCTTTTCTGAAGAATAAGTGTGAGGGTCTAAATCCTTATATTTGTGGTTGTATCCATAAATGTATTTGTTTTCCCATTGTATCAACTCCTTTCTAGATCAATAAGATCTAGCAATCTGTAGAAACAGCTCCATAATAGTTTAAATTTTATAGTGGTGGGAAAAATTGAGATTACTTCTTTATTTAGAGAACTATATTTCATGGTCTAGTCTTCTAAATCAGAAGCACTAAAGGAAATTAGAAGAAAATAGGCAATTCACCTTTAACCCAGAATATGTTCTAATTCATTTTTTGCACAAATGTTCCTCAAATATTAATCATAGTCTTTTGAAATTATGTATTATTAGTGCAGATTGACATTTCTCCCATAATATTGAATTAAATTTGTCTGGATGGACAACTGAGACACTGTGTTTCAAAATTGCTACCTTTAAACAATTCACACATTAATTTTAAAACAACTGTTGTGACTTTACTGGATCAAGCCTGTGTAAATTATGACTAGAGCTGGTAGAGTAAATTGTTACAACCATTTTGGAAGTTGGATTTGCATTATCTATTAAAACTGAGCATACTCATAAATTATGAGACAACTGTTTCACTCCCAGACATTTTCAACATAACTGTATGTATGTATCTAACAAAATATGAGCACAAAATATGTACATTATTTATAGTAACAGAGAATGTAAATAATGCATTTTTCTGTCAGCAGAGGACAGATAATTTAATTGTGTGTTCTTTAATGGAATACTCTACAGAAATGAAAATGAATAAAGTACTGCTACAAACAGCATCAGGGCTATATTTTTTAAATATATTTGAGAAAATGTAGCCGTATATAAGTCAAAACTGTATGACCCCATTTATATTATGTTCAAGAGCAGGCAGAACTAATCTACGGTGCTATAAATCCAGATAATAGTTATCTTTGCAGGGCAGTAGTATTTGTTTGATGAGAAGGAGGCATGAGGGTGGTTGTTGGCAAGTGGTTCTATTTCTTGATATTAGAAGTTTTCCATGTCCTAAAAGTTCATTGGGTTACACACTTTTATTTATGCATTTTTCAATATGTATTTAGTGTTTCAGTATGATTTGTTATAATGAAAGTATATAAAACAAAGTGAAGACTTGAAACTGGAATATCCACTTTAAACTATCACTTTTCCCAGTTTGAGATTAAAATTTATACTATGGCTGTGGTTATTATGAAATTTAAACAAGTTACTTGCTTTTCTATGTCTCAGTTTCTTATCTATAAAATGTGATGTATAAAAGCCAACTTGTAGATATAGTAATACATAATATTAATTTATATAATCGGTGAGGCAATGCTTTGTGAATTCATTATCTGTCCTTACATACACAGCTCCTCAACGTCATATCCCCACTCCAACATCAACCTAAAGCACAGAAGCACAATTTAGAGTAGAAAAAATTCATGGCTATTAATTGGGTCAATATGCCAGGGGGCTTGAACTTTAGATGTGTCACTTGTGACTTCTTGTTAAAGTGTCCTCTCTTTTACTCTCTTGTTCCACAACAATATACCATTAAAAAGATGCAGGGCTGTTTCTTAGAAGATATCTTTGTTTTTGAATGGCGTTCGGTGGGAGATTAGGCCAGCTTTAAAACATATTTTGGCTTGAAGGTGGATTGTCTTTTCTTCTGATTTCTTTTAGTGCTGTCCTTGGGACATGTCCCTTTGCAACTAATGTTGCAGTTAATGTCAAATTGATGTGGTGTTACTGGCAATGGGAGAAGAAACTGCTAAATCTGTCCTTGAGCCTAAGCAAAAGGAACCTTCAACTCAGCCTGAACAAGCACACCAGAGATTCAGAGTAAATTTTAGGGGCAAAGTAAAAGCAATATTGCTTTCATGTTCCTAATGTGTGAAAAAAATATTAATGCATATATGTATTTGGAAATCTGAACTCCTGTGGAGCCTTTGATAGGACAAGGTTCTGTTTTTTGACTATGAATCTGGCCAAATCCATTATTTCTGTAAGTACTCATGGTATTATACAAATACCCATTTTTGGAATTTGTACATATATATTTTTTGTGCATTTTTAAAGGATAAAGCAGAGAATGATGATATATTTATAAATTATTTAATTATATTTTAGAGTATTAGTTTTCAAATGGTTCTCCTAACCTTAATTTCCAAAGAATATTTTCCAAATGAGTTTGGAATTAGCAATGTTCCAGCTAAAGGGTCCATTTCTTCCTTTAATCCATCCAACAGAATAGTACAATCTTTATAATTTTTATATACAAAACTTTATAGAAACCCTTATTTGAAGAAAATATGCTAATGATACAAAACAGTGTTAAAATACCATTCTGAAATTGCATTTTCCTTAAGAATTTTGGTACTATTTAATACATTTTCAATTTTGGAGGCCACAATAAAACATCATACATAAATCAGTTAATGATTATAGCACATTTAATTCCAAGTAGATGTTTCTTGAATGATTTTATGTACCTCACTTATCAGATATTCCTATCTTAATACCATATATAATAATTCATTAAATTTTTTTCATAATTCATCAAGAAAAACAACTGAAAAAGCTGGAGATGAAGTTATGTGCAGAGAGCTTGATGGCTCATAAATTTGAAATAGAAGGCTCTAGGCTTGTTTACCTCAAACAGTTTTTAATTATCCATTTAACATATTCTGGCTACATTCAAATGAAAAAAAATGAAAGCGGTCTTTGATTTACTAAATTACTATGTCTCTTTAACTTTATTAAAATTTTCTTATCTCTTACTTATACTGTCCATCCTGTTCTCTCTAAATATTCATTCCCTTGAGAAGTCTTATCCTTGGAGTAGGGCTAATATCACACAGCCCTGACTATTTGCTTAATTTTAATTTATACTATGTTTTTACTTTATTTATAGGAAAAAATACATTAGAAGATATTGAGGAGAAAAAGATTGATAGATAAAACTACCAATAAAGTGAAAAATTAAAGGTCAATACATAAAAAAAAGATTATTACAGAGTTTAATAATACAACAAACGCTAATTCAAAAGGGTAATCTCTTTACTATATGTCATATATAGTGCTATCACAAACAAGTTTATAATTAGAAAACTTCCTTGTCCTTGCTTAAAAAAATAAAAAAGATAACTGTGTCAATGGGTTTTCATTCGGAAATGGAGTCATTTTCTGAGTTTCTACCTAAAGTATCTGGGCATCATATTGTAGTATCTCAATATTAGGTGGTTAGAGAGTTTTAGGAATATTTTCTTACTTATGATGCAGAGAAATTCAATGATGAATTTGACTTCCAATTATCAGAGCCTGATTTTTACTTTTTCTCATGTTAATTTGTAGTATTTATTGGTTTATTCATTAAATATATGTTGAGGTCCTATAAATTTCAGGCCCTGGGGATTGAATTATGAGCAGAGATACCATTGTGAAAGTAAGACTCAGGCAGCATGAGATATAATAAACATATGAGCAATAGCATAACAATGATTGCCAAACTTCTTGATCTTTCCAAATGCAAAAAAAAAAAAATTAATGTAAGATTACATACACTCAGAGTCTTAAAATTCAGAGTTTAGTCTAAAATATCATGTGATATTCTTCCCCTTGCTTTCAGACTATTATCCTGACAGGTTAATTTTCTTATTGATTTATGTATGAGAGAAGGTAGAGCTGGGTGTGAATGTAAATTAACTAGTCATCACATGGAGTAGATATCACAGAGAACAAATTGCATGTAGAAAAACACACACTTGCATGCAAACACACAAACACGCAGTCATATGATGATCAAATATGTATTTATACATATACATTTAAATTTATGACACTTCTTCCTATGCATAGAAATGTTGATATACTTCTTCATATGCTCTAAATTTATAAAATCAGACTTTCATTTCCATATTTGTAATTGGTTAGTAATTTATATACATATCATAGTGTTATATGGATATTAGTGAAAATTCAAAAACAATGCATATGTCTGACAGAAGGATTTATGCAAGTATCCATCAACTGATATATTTTATTGTATTGGAGTGTTCACTAGTATTTAATAATCAAAAACACACCTTTAAAATTATACAATAAAGAAATGTACAGTCTTTCATACCATATTCATCTTATGAAATTACATCTTATTTGTGGAGATTGAGACAAGATGTTACAAAGAAAATGATTACAAAATTGGAAAAATAAAAAAACACATGCTGGTGGAAGAACTTATTTTTTTCTTTTAATATCTGTCATGTTATCTATTTCTTAAAATCTATGTAGTATACAGTACATATTTATTTTATAATCAAGAAGTATATTAAGTGAAAGTAGTATCTATATATAATTAACTTAATAAGCATTTATTGAGCATTAACTATGCTTCTAAAGTTTTATTGAATACCGACTCTCATAAGCTTTTATTCTACAAAGTTACCTAAATAACACACTTCAATAATTGTTTTAAGTACCACATCAGGGTAAATTTAAAAGGATAATAGGGTAATTAATCTTGATTGGAAATTGAATACTGTGCTTCTAAGGAATGAACTTGTTTTGTAAAAAGAATAGCTGTTTTCTGGACATAAACTTATTAGGGAAATAGCTTGCATCTAAAAGACAAATTACATGGCATGTGAAGGCACAAAAACATATATTGAGGAAAGGATACCCTTTTCAGTAAATGGTGCTGGGAAAACTGGAAATTCATATGCAGAAAAATGATACTAGACCTTTAGTTCTCACTATATACAAAAATCAAATCAAAATAGATTAAAGACTTAAATGTAAGACCCAAGTGGAAGAAAACAAGGGAAATGCTCCAGGACATAAGTCTAGGCAAAGATTTTATAGCTAAGAACTGAAAAGCACAGACAACAAAAACAAAAATAGACGGGACTATATTAAACTAAAAAGCTTCTGCACATAAAAACAAAACAACAACAAAACAGAGTGAAGAGACAACCAGTTGAATAGGAGAAAATATTTTCAAACTATTTATCTAACATCAGCCTAACATCCAGAATATACAAAGAACTACAATAACAGCAAAACCCAAACAATCCCACCTAAAAGTAGGTAAAGGATCTGAATACACATTCCTCAAAAGAAGATATACAAATGGTCAACAGGTCTATGAAAAAAATGCTCAGCATTATTAGTAATCAGGGAAATGCAAATCAAAAAAGCAATGATATGTCATGTTACCCAAGCTAGAATGGCTATTATCAAAAAGAAAAAAAAAATTCTGGCAAAGACACAGAGAAAAGGGAACTCTTATATGATGTTGTTGGTAATATAAATTAGTATAGCCATTATGGAAAACAGCATGGAAGTGTCTCAAAAAAAAACTAAAAATAAAACTACCACATGACCCAGCAATTTTACTACTGGATATTTATCCAAAGGAAAGGAAATCAGTATATCCAAGATATATCTGCACCCTGTGTTTATTATAGCACTATTCACAAAGAGTAAAGATATGAAATCAACCTAAGTATCTATCAGTAGATGATTGGATAAAGAGAATATGTTATATAAACATGATGAAATACTGTTTAGCCATAAAAAAGAATTAATTTTTTTTTGTCATTTGCAGCAACATGGATAAGACTGGTGGTCATTGTGTTGAATGAAATAAGTCAGACACAGAAAGACAAATATTGCATGTTCTCACTCATATGTGAGAGCTAAAACAGTTAATCTCTTGGAGGTAAAGAGTAGAATGCTAGTTACTAGAAGCTTGGAAAGCTACCGGGTGGGGAAGAGATAAAGAAAAGTTGTTAATGGATACAAACATACAATTAGATAGAAGGAATAAGTTCTAGTATTTGATAATATAGTAAAGTGACTATAACTAGCAACAATATATTTAAAAATAGAAGAGAAAATTTGAAATGTTGTTAACACAAAGGAACGATAAATGTTGGAAGTGATGGTTATCCTAAATATTGTGATTTGGACATCATGCATTGTATACATATATCAAAATACCATATGTACCTCATAAATGTGTACGAATATTATGCATTGATAAAATAAAATATAAAAGAAGAGAATGGTGAAAAAGAAGAATGACCTGGAAGTATGATGGGCAGCAAATACAAAAATTAATTTTCCAAGCGGAAGTAGCAGCTAAAAACAAATAGTTAACTGAAGAAGTAAGGGTTAAATTTTTTGTGTTCTAAACTAATACATTTGGACTTTTTCTTATAATTTACAGAGATATAATTATACTTGTTCCATAGGTTATCACATAGTGCTATTTCTATTTTGAAAGCATCATTATGGTGGCAAAATTGAATGTAAAATGGAAGAGATACAAGGAGAAGGGGGGGCGGTGAAAGGAAAACTACTGTGATTTATCTAAATAGGCAGATGGTCCTAGCCAAAACCAGCACAATGGAAATGGATCACAAGGAGAAAATATATACTTGCAGTAATAGTAAAATAAAGGGACAGGTTCAACATAAGGGGAAGGGAGCTTAAAGATAGTGATACGTTTATTGTTTGAATGCTGGTGATAGTGTGTTTGTGCAAACAAAAGTGTAGAAAATATTAAGGAACAATGGTAAATAATTAGTTTATTTTAATCCATCAGTATTTCAAAATATTATTATTAAGCATTATGGAGTAAAAAGTAAAATCTATACCTAGGTAAAGAAAAATTTTATTCAAGAAGACTATTGCAATAGGGGGAATGGTCTGACCAAGATTGCTCTGCAAGTGTCTCAAGGGTCAGATTAAAGGGGTTTTCTTTCTTAGGGAGGAATAAACTACTAGAAGGAACCATAAGTGGTGAAGTGGGAACTAAGGTGAAATGTGGTTAAGTGAGTGTTTTATCCTGAGGCCTTCCATTCCAGGAGGGTCTCCTAAGGTGGGCCTGTCTCTGAATTAGGCTGAGGTGGGATAAAATTTAGAAGCCTGAAGGAAAAAGAGAAACTTAACCAAAGTTTGGTCAACAAATATTTTGCTCTGATGGATCAAGAGGACAAGTAGCTCATCTAATCATTTCTGAGACAAAGAACGAGAATTTGGAGGCTGTGTCTGGCCTTGTCAGAGGTAAACAAGGGGTGGAGTTATCAGTGAGTCTTACTTAAATTATATGAGGAAGCATGGGTGTTTGCAGTTAGCTCTTTCCAGAGTGCAAAGAGATTGGGGTATTACTTTTTTGCAGGATCTTAGGCTTCACATAAAGTTTAACCATGTCATCAGCTACTGTGATATAGTTCCAAGGGTCAAAATAAAGACAGAAAGTAAATCTATCTTCCAAAATAATTATTAGTCTACAAGGAAGAGAGGACTGTTAATAATTCCTATTATGAAGTAAATATAATAAGTTATAAATAGAGGTATCAAAAAGGTAAAATATGGGTATGTAAAAGGATATGTATAGTTTCCACTTGCAATGCTACAGAAGGATTTTTTTTTAAAAGTTGACTTTGTAGTAGAGCCAATAAAAACGTGTTGCTCATGAAGTGGACAAATGGAAAAAGACATAGGCAATATAAATAGCCTATGCTTATATATAGACAGGGCTAACTTTTAGTATGCTAAGAAGATAAGGTGCCTATGGGAACAACTAAGTGACACAGTTAAGAGAGTTAGACAAGAGCCAGATCAAAGAGGTCTTGACAAATGACTTGAATATGTTTCTACAAACAATGGAAAAACCATTGAGTATGCCCATTGCTTTGAAAATTCCTCAATTGACTTTCACTTTTGCAACTTATAAACTTAGCTGTAATTCACTCATTTTCTTTCTCCTCATTCTGAAAAAGGAGAGATATTTTTGATGTTCAATATATAACACTGAAATGTAACATAACTTGGTAAAACCATTTTGAAGAAAGCCCAATTAACATTGGCCAAATATAACACGTTTCCCTTGATTTCTCTTGATCCCAGATTTCAAGAGAAATATTTAGATGCTTCTCATAATTTTCTATAAATAGTCTTTCTCTGAAATGTTATAGCCAATAATGCAAACTCATAATTTGTTCTTCTACATTCTCCAAATATAGGGGAGGTCATTTCACTTCTAAGGAGGGGAATTGGTCAAGTTTCAAGAAAATGAATTGGTGAAGTTTCAAGTAAAATCTAAGGACCAAAATAAAATGCCTGTGTGTTTTGCCCATAGCTAAGACCAACATTTCAGCAATCTTTGAGTCCTTGTTGTCACTCATCCACCATTATTTGTCTTCCTGTCATTTTCAGTGTTCAAATACCCTTCTAATCTCTCTCTCTCTTTCTTTCAATACTTCTGCCAGAATTCTTAGTAATTCTGTTTATGGGCTGTAGCAATGGTTCTTACACTTTTATGTAAGAATCTGTAGGGAACTAATTTAAATGCAAATACTTATCAGCAAAGATTCTGAATCAATAAGTTAGTAGTATTAGGCCAAAGAATGTCTGTGTTTAATAGCCATTGCAGATAATTCAAATATAGTGATTCCCACAAAGAATCACTGTGTGAGGAGACATAAACAGGCTGAAAATTAGCCTAAGTAGCTCTAGAAATTTCCATATTAGACTTTGAGTTTCAAAACTTAGCAGGTAATTGAGTTTGGCATTGCTTATTTCTTATTGTATTTTTTGCTTATGTTGACCACATAGAGTGTTGTACTTTAGGGAATAATTTGAGTAAAAATATCATCATAGTGTCATCAAACTGTCAGTATCTCTAGGATTAAATTGTTATTGCTCTGGTTGTACATTTTTTAACTGGATGAACTCAGGAAACTCATACTTGGAAGACAAAGTGTCCATATGAAATGAGAGTGGATCCTGCATGGGACATCTCCTTTGTAAAAATGATATTAGCATTGTCATTGGACATCCTGTACTTAGGAATTTGCCATAAAATCCATGTTTCAAAGTAAAAGAAAATATATTTAGTATTTAAATATTAATACATTTATGTATCTTTTCTTATTTATTAATCTCAACTTTTTTTCTTTCTTTTATTTAATCCACCAGTAGCCACTGCAGTGACTATCACTGCATCAATATTCTGCAAGTATTTGTGAATGAACAATTAAATAAATCATTGACACATTTAATTTATTGAGTTGAGTTAGATTGAATCTCTAAAGGGGAATGACATTAAAAATATTTTTTATTGTTTATGACTATGCTGGGTTGAATAGTGTTCCCTAAGATGCAAGTTCACTGGAAAACTGTGGATGTGTTCTTACGTGGAAATACTACTATTCTCTCAGTCTTCAACTCTGCTTTTTAAAATTTTTGCTAAACAAAATATCCCCACCAAGCATATTCTGCCTATACAGGTATGTTTCACATAAATATTACATTAGCTTTATATGTAAAATATTTTGTTAATAATTTGAGAAATAATATCTGTACAGTGTGCACAGAATGAGTTCTACTCTTAGAATGTTATATCTAAAAAAAAAATAAATTCCAATGAGTGAAGAAGGACCAGTTATAGTTTTAAGAGGGGAGGATTTGATCAACTCTAAGTTTTATCAAAAATGTCAGACCACACCAATGAGAGATTGGTATGGAAAACAGATCATTGAAAAACTCAACAAATGTTTTAATCGTCCTTAGTCCAGCAGGCCATTCTTTACAATTTTAATAATACAAATGCTAGAATTGCTCACTAGAAAATCAAGCCACAGTTCAATAGACTTAACAAAAAGAAAAGTTCGTGATTTACAGTTGGTGTGAGATTAGGCTAAGCATTTTTCTAAAATAGTTCTTGCAGTTCACATCGGGTGCCAAAGGCAGTACTCTTTGTATTAATTTTAACTATATGTTTGAAGCCAGTTATTTTGAATCTCTTGATGATAGTGTCCCTTTGTGGAATTTGAAATAGCATGGAATAACCCAGGCTGCATTGTACCCACATGGCTTTCTACTTAAGATTTAATTGCTAACATTTTGCCTTGTCCATATGTGCATTATGCTCTAAACATAAGGACTTTTTATAATTAAGGGAAATTGCCAGTACCCTGGCCAGCACAGTAAATGCAAACTTGTATTAACAATACTATAAGCCCTTGTATTTGTACAGGAAATTACAATAATGTCCTAAAACTCAATGTCAAATTTTATTCATGCTATAAAGATTCTTTGGAGCTAATGCTTATTCAAGGAGAGCCTAACAGTGGGAGTGTAACAGGCAATAAGATTATAGCTTTGTCACTTCCAGAAATCCTTCTATATGTATGATAAAAATATTATTCACTGACTTTTGAGAAATGAACTAGGTAATTATTTAAAGTTTCTGTAAATTTCAATATGCTTTCTAGCTAGCCTTTCTTTCAGGGTTATATTGGGGTTGAGGAAGATGGGGGAGTAAAGGGAAAAAAGGCAAAAAGAAGGATGATAATATCTAACTTCTATTTTCTCCCAAAATCAATTATCCATTTTTAAAATTATTTATTTTTATTTAAGTATCATTTGTATGCAATGCCACAGATATTAAATATGGAAATATATGTATGGCTTTTCAAATCTATGTATCCATGTAACCCATGTCCCTAACAAGACAAAGCAGCTTTAGCATTTATACATATATGTGCCTGTGTGTGGATCGGATTTGATTTATCTTGGGAAACACTCAAAGAATTTGTTATTCACAGGGTCATGTGACTTTTTGAGAAAAATAATGTCAGAGTAATATTTACAGCAGTTACACAAGTTTAACTTCCTACAGGGAATAAATACTTCTACATCCTCCATATCCTTACCACCATTTGTTGTTGTCATACTTTTTTATTTTTTACAAATTTTAAGCATTATGGCCAGTGTGTAATGGTATCTCATTGTATTTTCAATTTGTATTTCTTTAACATCTAATGATAAAGCACTCGTGTTGTACATGAAGTACTTTCTTCCTTGTCACATAAGAACATATGGCTATATCTTTTTGTATTTCACCTGTTGTTATTATAAGCAGTATATTGTTAAGTCTTAGTTTTTAAAAAGTGAGACTGAAATTTCTTTTAATTGTGGTGTATTGTTGAATTGCATTTAATATAATTATTGATATGATTATTTTAAAACTAATTTTGCTGTTTGTTTTCTATCTGTCCATCAGTTCTTGGTGATTTTTCTCTTTCCCTGCTCAATTTTTGATACATGATCATTTTTAATATTTTGTATTTCCTCTATTTACTTATTAGATATTCAACTTGGTTTTAAATTTTTAGTAATTGCTCTAGTATTTACAATTAGCACCTTTGATTTATCAAAGTCTATCTTAAAATAATGATACCATCTGATGTTTGTTCTAAGAATGTGAAAACCTTATCTTTCTGTCATCATACATTTTAACTTTACATGTTTTAAACTCTGTGGTACATTAGCATGACGTTTGATTTACACATTTAATTATCTTCTAAGAAATTAAGAACCTGTACACATTATGTATCTTTCACATATTTTCTGATATTTTTAATATATTTGTGCAGGCCCAGATTTGTCTGGAATACTTTTTCTTTCACCTAAAAAATTTTTTAAAATCTTTTTAAAGTTATAGCAAGAGCAGATAACATGAAATCTACTCTCTTAACAAATTTTTAAATGTACAATATAGTATTGGTAGCTATAAACACAATATTCATTCATTTGCGCATTTTTGACACAGTGCTTTATTTTG